>MU614676.1:18214-51229 GCA_025201725.1 Chytriomyces sp. MP71
CGCGTCTTCAAGATCATTCGCCACAACAACCCGGACTTGATTGGCGAGAAGAAAAAGTACACGCTCGTGCCACCGCAAGTCATGAAGGAAGGCACAAAGAAATCCATCTTTGCCAACGTTGTTGACATTGCCCGGAGGTAAAGAAGCTCTCCTTATCTTACAGATTTCTGACCGAAACAAATTCAATCCTTCTTGTTTTCCAGAATGCGCCGCGAACCCGACCACCTCATACAATACCTCTTTGCCGAATTGGGAACATCAGGCAGCATTGACGGGGCGCAGCGTCTGGTCATGAAAGGCCGTTTCCAGCAAAAGCATATTGAAAACGTGCTCAAACACTACATTGTAGAATATGTGACATGCAAGACGTGCCGCAGTGGAGACACGATCCTGACTAAAGAGAACCGCCTGTTTTTCCTGCAGTGCCAGAGCTGCGGAAGTACCAAGAGTGTGAGTGCCATCAAGCAGGGGTTTTTGGCCCAGGCGACCAAGAGAAGTGGTGAGTTTTTTGATATCTGTTGGAGCTAGTTGAGATTGGTGATTGACGTTTTGATTCCTTCCAGCGATGCGCAATGCTGCTACATAATATTTTCTTTGTTTTTTATTTGCGGTGGTGCATTTAGGCGTGGGTTGTTTTTGGGCAGGGTTGTCCACAAGCATGAAATACACTTTTGAATATGTCAAACCAAGGATGTTTATAATTGAAGTCCAGAGGATTTATGGGTTGGCCGGAAAACGTGGCATGGGACAACCGTGTCCAGAGTTCAACACTCATACACGCGTGCATGGGCCCTCAAACAAAGCAGAACATTCAAGTGTGGTTATTTCAGCAATTAAATATAACGCATAGTGCACCTTCATGGTGCACTCCCATTGCCGCTAATTTGCACAGGTTGTCAAAATCTCACTGTCACTTCCTTTCCACAATCGAGTATAAGAACGTTATCATCCATGTTCTTGTCCTTGTCAGTCATTTTTGATTCAGCTGATCCGTCTACAATAACATAAATGGTGAATTTTGAATCATTGGTTACAGTCAGGAGGCAGAGCTTGAAAAGAAATGCATAATGCGATGTACTGCTAGAGTTAAAGCAGCCCTAATGAGGTTGTAGCCTTGCATACCAGCCAAGCCACGGTCACACCTTCAACGATTGTAATTATTGATACAGTAAATTGGTTAGAGAAGCATGCGCTCCCCAGATTGTGAAGAAGCAGCTAGAGTCGCTTAGCACCATACCATGATCGGCAAGATTTTGCATCACCACAAGAATAAGTGGTTTGCAAGCTGTAATCAATTAGAAACGAACTCAAGAAGAAAGATGAAATGAAAGAAGACGGGAGTAAGTTATAGGAACGAGAAACCAGTCTCTCCCCATGTTAATGAATTTTAACGCTTGCGTGAGGCAATAATCTCCTCCAACTCCTCCTCCAACTGCTTCACAAGCGAGTGTTGCTTGTCTAAATCCTCATTCAGGCGGTCTCTCTCACTTATGAGCTTCTGCTCCCACTGCCTGAACCGATTCTCCTCCAATCGAACCTGCTCCGTAAATCTCTTGCGCAGCGCCTCCTCCTCCTCCTTCATCTTGCCTTCAAAGTTGCGACGCGCACTCAAGGCAGGATCGTCATCACTGCGTCCGGCCGCCGTCAATTTGGTTACGCGATGCGCCTCATAGTGCGTCTCGTGCGTGCTGCTAATCAGGTCGTGCATGTGCGTGCGAATGAGCAGATTGCGTAGCTTCTTGAAATCACAGTGAGCCTCGTTCTCCACCTCAGCAACACCCCAGATGTACTGGCGTCCGCGCACGTTCGTGCCGTTCACTTGGACGTCGTTCTCGGAGGCGATCACACTGAAGGGCATGGCGGCGAGGATGCTCGTGTTCCGACGGGTGGCTTCTTCGTCTTCGCTGTGCACGGCAGGGCTGTACACTTGTATATTGTGGGTAGCAATGCAGTCTCTAATCTGCGGAAGTGCAGAAGGTTGGCTAAAACAAAGAATTCATTCAGGATACCACTTACTCGTTCTTTGAACGCGAGCATTTCTGCCGGGGTGATGGTGTCGGCTTTAGCAATAATGGGAATCAAGTTGACGCGAGTGCAAAGGTGCTTCATGACTTCAATGTCCAACTGCTTCAGCCTGAAGGAAGTGTCAATTTTAGAAAACGGTCTGTTATGGGCCGGTGCTGCACTCAGAGACTCACGTGTGGCCAGTCGGCTGAATAAAGTACAAGCATGCATGCACGCGCAAGTCATCTGCCTTTCTGTTGGGCAGAGCCTCGTGGTTCAAAATGTGTTGGTGTTGCTCATCCAAGAACTCGACGATGGGAACCCAGCAGTCCTGGTTGTTGGCGTAGTCTCCGAATCCAGGAGTGTCAATAACGGAGAGGCGGACGTTGAAGCCCTTCTCTTCAATATCTGTGTGAAATTATGGAATTGGGTGTCAGGGCTATTTGCGAGTGACACAAGCCGCCCCAATATTTGATCCCTCTCTCGCCGCAGCCTTAAGCTGCACGAGCACCGTATTCTTATCACTCAGCGTATCTCTGAAGCTGTCCTCAAAGATGTCTTCGGTGCCAAGGGTTCCTTGAGCAAGAAGGAGAACGCACCTGCGCGCACGACGTCGATCTGCACCGTTCTGTCCAGCTGCTTCGCAAAGCGGTGTTCTGGTCGCTTGTAGTCGCGCATAAGCGTGGTGAAGAGCGTGTTGATGAAGGTGGTCTTTCCGAGCCCGGATTCGCCTGTCATCACGGTAGTCTTATCAGCATTCTCGCCACTCGCTTCGCAAGCTTTACAGGCGAAAGGAGCACTCACCGACAACCATCACATTGTACGAGGCTCCCTTGCGCGATACGATCTTGTGGCGCTGGTTCGGAAGGTTCGCAATCCCCGTCGTTACGGGGCCGCCTGTCGCTGGTGATGGCATATTTTTGGAGAGCGTGCCGGTGGTTCAAGGGGAGGAGGCTGTGGATGATCTGACAGACAGGTTGTGTCTGTTATGGCGTTCAAATGGATTCAATGAAAATTCTATTCTGCCCACAGTCTTGTCTCCATCATGATGTTGGTGCAAATTTGTCTTCCGGAAATCCCTTCAAATGGTTAACGACACCTTCCAAGATTTCGACGGCCAGATCCTAGAGGCCCGATGGAATGGGGTAACCATCGTCATCTCGATAGCAATCTCATACTCCGGGGCTATGTACGCGATTCTCTTGAACGAGGCTCGCGGAAGGTGTGGATGGCCACATCATTTCTCTCCTATCTTACGCTGACTGCAACTAGAACCGAGATTCCTCACTCAAGAATATACGCTGCCACACTCTTAATGACTGCTTCTTTGTCCATCTCTATTCGGGCCATCTTCTTTATGCACTTTGTCGGCATGACAGCTGTTACAGTTTACATTCCGGGAACCGATCAACTTGTCCCGGTGTTCTTTGACTTTTGGTATACAGTACTTTCAGCCGTGATTTGTGCGATTGCAGTTCTTTGGGGATTTTACCACGCGTCGCAGGATGAACACTGGAACAAGATCATACACGAACGTACCACACTGGCTGAACGCGCTCGTGCTCGCAGAATTGCCAAGGAAAACCGCAAGATAAGAATGGCTGAGCGAGCGGCCACAAAATCAGGAGGAAGGTCAATTATTAAAATTGATGTGACAACTGGGAGGTTCAGCGTTGCAGCTTTATCTAATGCGGGACGGCAGAGCAATACAGAACTTGTGATGAGCAAGAATATTTATAAACGGCAGAGTGACGGAGGAGATACTGACAAAAGCGTTAGCCAAAACCAAGAAGTCCGCCCAAGTCAAAATGAAACTCGATACATGGAAAAAGATGCTCTCCTCCCCACTCTTGAAGAGGACGAAGTGCACGGCCATGATCGTCAGGTGGACTCTTCAAAAGTATCAAAGTTATCGGTTGACTACCAGCCAGCGTTGGAACATCTATCTTTAAGGAGGAAATCAGGCGAGATGCCAGTGTTCCAATCACTTCGCAGACCAAGCAAATTATCATCGGCGTCACCGCAAAGCAGAAGGCATGATTCTTTCGGGGACTTAAATGCGCCACCATCTGCTGCAAGTCAACGTAACTACAGTTCATCGTACCGCCAATCGACTTCTACTGAGAATCGGGATGAAGAGTCCGGAGGAGAACCAAATCGCCTTGGAAGGCTGCGCACGATGAACGACAAAGTATCTGTCAAACTCACAAGTTCCAACGAGACTGATGTTCAAAAAAGCGGTCCACAAAAGAATTTACAAGCTGTCAAAATGGCTCCAATGCCCTCCAAAATGAGTCTTGCAACAAGTTCAAGATCCATGCCCGGGAATAATTCGCCAGTCCTACAGGCTGCCGCCTCGTCGGTCTTTAACGAGTCTGAGTTTGAAAATTATGATTTGGCCGATTTCGTTGATGAAGTCTTTGTCTTGTTTGAACGACCAACTCGTATTTTCGTTTCCGGATTTTTCATTGCGCTCGCGGTGCTGGCCATGCACTATTTGGGAATGTATTCTATGCGAATGGAAGCCGTTCAGTTATTTGATCCCGTTGTCGTTGCACTGTCCGTCGTGATTGCCGTCGTTGCAGCCACGGCTGGAATGTTTATCATTTTCCGGGTGCTGCCTTATTTTCCATACGATTTTGTTAAGTACGCTGCTGCCATTATTATTGCGATTGCTGTGAATGGAATGCACTACACTGGAATGGCCGCACTTGTGTTCCAATACCAGCACAAACCTGATTTCAACCCAGAAGGGTTGATTCAACCAGTGAGCTTGGGAGAAGTCATTCTTTACTGCGAGGTACTTTTCATTGAATGGTGTTGCGTTGCTCAACAAACTACGTAACCTCTTAGGTCATCATCAATATTTTCATGGAAGCCATGATACGGAACGACACAACCGACATCATCCACTTACTTCGCGCAAAGTTTCAGGCTGCAGAAATTAAGCAAAGTCACGTTCAGCACATTCAGAATCTGGTTTCGGTTTCAATTTCCGTTTCTAAAAATTTAGAAGAGTGAATGCTATATATTTTTTGCAACATAAAATGTTTTTTGACGTATGCGCATCATTTTTTCTTTCGTCGTGAGGATCCTGAGGCATCACTCCGCCTCGACCTCCGACTTGGCTTCTCGTCTTCAGAAATGATGTGATTCAGCGTTTTAGAAAACCAAGTTTCTGTGAAGAGAAAGCAACCAACCTTCTTCCTCTTCTTCTTCAACTGCTACATCATCGTCATCTTCGTGTTCTGACTCCTCCTCCTCATCGTCCGTATCATCTTTGATTCTTTTCCGGATCCGAGTTGGTAGCTTCTTTTGGGTGGCGGCGTTGCCACTTCCTGCAGATGCAGTTGTCGGCGAGGGCTTGGATGAGCGAGACCCGCGAGCTGAAGACGAGGCAGGACCCGCATTCGCAGACTCGTCTTCATTCGCGACGTCCACAGAGAGTGAAGCGGTAGCTGCTTGGTTTTGCTTATTTGTGGGTGCTTTCGCAGCTTTGTCCGGCATCGCGGCTGTTTCTGCTTTTGACTGCGTTGACAGCAACTGGCATTGGTGACCGCAAACCAACACTCAACAAAATGTAACTTACAGGCTCGCTTACAGAGGTTGGAGTTGGCGCGATAGCACTCGTGGCACCCGGGAGATTCAGGGACGACGTGAGTGGGCTTGGGGCGGACCCAACGGTTGGCGTCACTCCCCCACCCGCTGCTGCGATCTGCTGTTGCAACTGCTGCGCCTGAAGCATTTGCAATTGACGCGCGTCCAAAGGCTGAATATATGTCAAACAAGCATCACCGAAACATGCAACTTACCATATTAGGTCGACCCTGTGCATTCTGCATCGCCATCATTGCAGCCAAATTTGAATCTCCGAATCCAGGCGGGCGCACAGCACCGCCTTGCTGCTGTTGCGCAAACAGAAGCTGTTGTTGCAACATCAACCTCATTTGCATATTGGCTGCTTGTTGTTGCTGCTGCTGAAGCGTCATGTCCACTGGGGCAGGGGGTCCAGCTTGTCCCGCGATACCGGGTCCCGCCGCGCGTTGCATAAGCTGCTGGGCCATAAGTTGTTGCATCTGTTGCACCTGTTCCGGCGTTGCGCGCACGCCCTGCTGAAGACCAACAGAGACTTGGCCCTGGGCGGAGGCCGCACCGCCGTTAGGTACTGGCACGCTTCCAACGCTGGGGGTGGATGCTGTTCGTTGCATGCCAATACCTGGGACCGATTGGCAGGTTGCACCAGCCGCTGTGGTTGTCAGAGTGGTTCCTGGAACGGCCGCAGTCGGGGTTGGCGCCGTGGGTAGTGGCATTCCAGGTCGCGGTGCAGGTCTAAACTGATTTAACTGATTCAAAGGGTTCGGAAGAGGGTACTGCATGAAAGGTAGGCCGTTGGGAGGACGCACGCCTTGCATCAACGGCTTGAAGGAAAAGGTCAGCGTTGGCCGACTGAAAATGAACCAGAATAACTCACCCCCATCCGTGAATTCATACTCAAAAAGCGCGCGTTCTGCTGGTGGATCAAGATCTCCCTCTCTCTCTTTTCCTTGATCTGAGCAATATCATTTGGTGTCATGGCTTCTCCAGCCAAATTGACGCCAGCATTATCTTGTGCTGCTTTGTGCGTATCGTGCGAGGCCAAATTCACCTTGCGAGATGTTGGATCTGATCGATGACTGTAAGTTCACCTACCAGGGGTATCCCGGTGAGAACAACTTACTCCTGGGCATCCTTTCCCCTCTCGCCCTGGCTTTCAAAATTATTAGCTCAAACGAGCTGAGCTTCTTGCCGAATCGCTTTTGAGCATCCACCTTACGCGTTTTGCCACTGAGTCCGGCATCTGCCTCTCCGGGCACCCCGCCGCCTCCATTTCTTGTCTCTACCAGACTCTTATACCGAGCATAGCAGTCCCATTCCCTCCTTCTGTCTCCCGCGCCAAGACGCAGGCTGCTAAGTGTCTCGGCAATGAAAGGCCAGTTGTAGTGTGCCTCCGTGTCAACCATCCGCACGAGTAAGGCGTCCTCTTCTGTTGTCCAGACGGTTTTAGCCAAGGTGGCATCTGGTGGCGGTGCGCCGCTGGGTGTAGGGATTTTGTCGGAACGCTTTCCAGCGTCGCTTTTTCCAAATAGGGCTATGACGAAACATTCAATACAGAGGATCGTCCAAGTTGGACAAACTTACGCGAATCTTTGGAACTGATATCTGCCTCCCTATCGACAATGGCGCCATCCTCTTCTTCACTCTCAAGGTACCCGTACCCCTTCAAGCGGCCATGCTCGTCCCAGCGAGTGTAGTCCTTCGCGACAAGCTGGCTGTGGAACAAACTTGGAGCGAAGGGTTGAATGTCCTCAGCTGCCACCATACTGTTTGGCGTCGGCGGGTATATATCCGAAAGGTTAGGTGGAGCAAAGATGGAGTTAGAGATGTGATGAGGCGTTTTGGCTGGGGTTGAGTAGGTATAGGTGAGCTTGGACATATCGAATATGATTGGAGCGTGTGCAGTGGATGTCGTGACAGGAATTATTTGAGGTCCTTCATTGGTTGGCAGTACAGTTAGTTGCGGAGCTTTAGTAACTGCAGCAATGGTAGGTGCTGAAGAATATATGACTGTGGTCGGAGGATCAACTACCATAGCTGAAGGGTTCGTCGTTGCTTCTGACGAGAAAGCGGGTGGAGGAACAGCAGCTGTAGAAGGGGCTCCCGCTTCATCATTTTCAGTTTCTGAATCGTACATATTTACAATTTGGGCCAGTCCCTCTCCCTTTGCTGCGATTTCTACCTTGCTGACGGAGCCTGTTGGACTGATAGTACAGGGTGCCGTCGCTTCCTCCATTGTCACGTCCTGGACAGTGATTGCAGGAACAAGACCAGGTTGTGCCATGGAGGCATAGTATTCGGTGCTGAGGTTGATGAAGTTGAGGGGGCGCGCCTTTGTTGCAAGTCAACAATCCTGTTAATACCTGAGGGATAATTCACTGACCTTGATGCATAATAGAGACTTGTCCGTGACACTATGCCACTCCACAACCCATCGCGCACACAAAGAGGCCATGCCCATCTTCCACTTCCGCTCTTCGCGAAAGTCTTCGCTCATCCACCGCATCTCGTCCATCATTAGCTCCCGTTGCGACTTGCCCACCTGAGGAACGAGCGGAATGCTCGGCTTCAACTGCCGCAGACTCCACATGTTTTGGGACTTTAGTTCATCAATGCGCGACAAGACTTTGAGTTGTTTTGACTCTTCTCGTGCGAGCTGTTTATGTTATGCCGTATCGTCATTCAGGAAAGTCATGTTTGTGGAACTGACCTGCCAGTCCTTCGTCATGACCACCTTTTGCGCTGTACTCAACAATTTATGAAGAGGTTGAGCTTGTGCTTTCAATTGGAAAGCATAGAGCTGGTATCCCGGTTTGTGCAACAGATCAGTGTGTTTGTGTCGCTTCGGTATGAACGCGTCGCCACCCTCCGCGCCCAGTCCCCCAGCTGTTTCATCTTTGCTCTTTTGTTTTCCATGGACCCTTTTACGAACAGGGACAGGTGGATACGGCTGCAAATGGGAAGAGTTCAGACTACACCATGGACTTGGACGAACACAGACCTCGAGGACAGCCTGAGTAGCCAGTGCAAGTTTCGGAGACAACGGTTGAATGGGTTTGGAGAGAAGAAAGCTGTTCATGTCCAACAGCGGAATGGCCTCGGCAGGCGATGGTTGTTCAAGAAGGGACATGTCTCCAACATGGTCTGAATCGGCCTCGTCTTCCAAGCCATGTTCTGAGACAGTGTACAGCTGGAAGGGGTCGAGCTTGTCGGCCAAGGCGGTGCCGACCAGACTGCACAGAAGCGGGTCAGTTTTCTCAGCGCGGCGAGAATGGACGGCAGCCACCTCTTAATGCGGTTTGCAAGCACGAAGCGCCGTCTCCGCCGCTCCCGCTGCTGCTCCTGAAGCGGGAGGTGGGCGTGCTCCGCATCGAAGAGCCGCGCGAGAAGCGGGCCTCGTCTCGCCACGATCGCGCTGAAGAGGGTCTCTGTTAACCGCCGCCACGCACACTGACTTGTCCCTGCCTTACATGATCTGATCTTCGCTCGGCGCCTCCGGCATTTTCGTGGTGCTGGTCGCTGGGCAGCCAAAGGGTGGTGGTGAGCTCGGATTGTCCAAATCTCTCACACTCAGCTCCCCAACCGTGAACACCCACATCACACAAGGCCAGGATGCTGCACAGAGACATTCTCGTCCCTGCTTTGGCTCCTGTAACCGCCAACAATGTCCCTCACAACAACTGTGCCAAGTTTTCGTTGAATATGGCAGATCGCCACGTAGGTATCCTGGAGAGGCCTAGCAGAATTTATCAAGATAGTTTCATAGTTGGATTTCATTTTATTTAGTCTTCCTCACAATGCCGTCAGATGCGCAAGGACCTCAAAAAAATGGAAGGTGGTGCATCCGTAATAGCGCTTGCTCTCGCAAAGCTTGTAGATATCGTGTGGTATGCCAACCAGAGGGTCAATTTTATGACGTTTACATGAAGCAGCGAAGCCTTCCCGTGGTAGACCAATAAACGCTCAATTCTTGTTCCCTTGATGTGAGATCAGCTGATGTTGAAAATCTCCCTTCCATTTTGTAATCAGCCAACAATGATGTCAAGCTTACTTGTCTCCCTTCTGTCTGCCGCTGAAGAGCTCGAATTGCAGCCGCAAGTTCTGGTTGCTGTTTCCGTTGCTGCTATGCTGGCATTCTTGTACGCCATATCGCGCATTGTCCTGCCCAACACCCCTCGCGGCTACTCGAAAGCGCACTTGATTGACGTGCTTTTCCCGGAAGGTGGGATGCGCCGTTGCATGCTTGGTCATACTCTGACCTCCCAAGACAGAGGCAGATCCTGCGTGGGACAAGGGCAAGGTTCTTGAGGACCCATCTGTGCGGGTACAGTCTCGTCTCCAAACACTCATTCGCCGATTTCATCGGGGCATTGCAAACACATCAGGACCCGAAGGACCCTTCGATTATCACCTGCTTCGACCCATCCACAGGCAGGTTTCTGGGATCCCGCAAGGCCGCCACGCGCGAGGAGGTCTACAACGCTGTATCCAAGTCGAAAGCGGCACAGAAAAAATTCAAGGAAAGCTCGTGGCAGCTGCGTCGCGATATTTTGACTACGCTGTTGGAGTTCACAGTTCGAGAGCAGGAAGGGATTTGTCGCGTTGCATCGCGCACGTCGGGCAAACACAGTTGCGTCTCTTTCCATCCCCTATTTGAGAATCTCCCGGTTTTGTTTATAGATGCTTCCTCCCTCCAACAGTCCTCGATGCGACGTTCGGCGAAATTATCCCCACCTGCGAGAAGCTCATTTTCACGATCCAAGAAGGGGAAAAGGCTCTGGCTCCTGAGCACCGTTCCAGTGGCACCATTTCTTTTCTGGCAGCTGCCCGTGTCGAATATCTTCCAGTGGGTGTGATGGGCTTGATTGTACCTTGGAATTATCCGTACCACAATGTGATCAGTCCCCTGGTTAGTGCCATCATGGCTGGAAATGGATGTGTGATCAAGGTCAGTGAATGCGCTGGTTGGGCCACAGAATGGCTTCAAGCTCTTATTAGCAAAGTATTGGAACTTCATGGTGTGGACAAGGATCTGGTCACTTTTTTGGATGGATATGCTGAAGCTGGAGAAGCCCTGGTGGAGAGTGCTGATAAGGTAAAAGCTTCTCATCGAATGCCTTTTCTGATAACTTTGCATCTACAGATCACATTTATTGGATCCCCTGGAGTCGGAAAGCTGGTCATGGAGCATGCCAGTAAAACTCTGACTCCAGTTGTCCTTGAGCTTGGAGGAAAGGATGCTGCTATTGTTTTTGATGATTGTGAGTATGACAATATGATTAAGGTTACTATGCGTGGAGGTCTGCAAAACTGTGGTCAAAACTGCACAGGTGGGTTCCCAACGCAGATGGTATCCAAGCTTGATCTAATTGTGATGTATGTCCAGGTATGGAGCGCATGGTAGTGCAGGAGGGTATATATGATCGTCTTGTGAAGGATGTGTCAAAGTTGGTTGGAAACATTCGTCTCGGGACTCCTTTTGAGAAAGATGTAGACTTGGGTGCCATCACTATGAAGGGTCAAATGAAGCATGTACAGAGCCTGTTGGATGATGCTGTTAGTAAGGGGGCCAAAATTCAGTGTGGTGGCAAGCAGTTTTATCACCCAAAGTATCCTCAGGTCTGTTTTTTTCTGCCATATGTATGTAGTTGTGTATACTGAATGAACTGGCAGGGTCAATTCTTTGAGCCCACTGTTATTACTGATATCAAACCAAACATGCGCATCCACACTGAGGAAGTGTTCGGCCCTGTCTTTTTGATTTACAAATTCAAGACTGAGTCGGACGCCATCAAGCTTGCCAACTGCACTGACTTTGGTCTTGGTTCCAGTGTATTCACTCTGGACTATGCCAAGGCTGAAAGAGTTGCAAAGCAAGTAAACGCTGGCTCCTGCAATGTGAATGGTTGGGGATTTAACTATCTTTGCCAGGTAGTGTTGCCATTCTCCTTCTTCCATTCTGCTATTGACCAAATTTTCTCAGTCCCTTCCTTTTGGAGGAATCAAACACTCCGGTTTTGACAGATTTGGTGGTGTTGAAGGTCTTCGCGGAAACTGCCACGTGAAGGCCATGACCACCGACAAACTGGGACACTGGGGAATCAGGGCTCAGGTTCCTCCCATTCTTCACTTTCCTATCAAGAAGCAATCAGTTGCTTTCCAGGCAGCATTGATTGAAGTTTTGTATTCTGTGAGCATTTGGAAAAAGTGTGCTGGTGTTGTGAAATTGGTGACGGCATTTGCAGGTGTGGAAGGAAGAAAGGCAACAAAGGAATAAAGTTGTGACTTTTTGTTGCAACATTATAGCGGTACTGGATGGAGTGATGTCAACTTTCAACAAGAAACTGAGAACATAATATCACGAAAAGGTCGTTCATTCCATGACATTAACTCAATAGTAAAATGAATCCCACTTCTCCCCCTTCATCACCGCGCCGAAAGTCTCAATGTCCTTCATCCCACTCACGCTGCGCAATTTGTCCATGGGAAATCCTTTCAGCAGATTCGAGAGCACCTTGCTGGGTCCGATTCGTCCAAGCCATGGGAAACGTTTGATGGGCCGATTCCCATTCGGGAAATGCCTTTTCAAATGGCATAGACATGTAAAAATATCAATAGTTTCTACTGCAAACTGAAGTAAGAAGATGAGTCAAAACGGGCCAGGGTGACCCTTCGCGCTCGCTCGCTTCTACGAATGATCCGTGCAGAGACCAATACATCAGTTTAATTCGAGTTAATACATTCCCGTCTTCCTCATAATTCTGAAAAACTCATCCTCGTTGATCTCACCGTCCCCGTCCCTGTCGGCCTCATCAATCTGATCGGAATAGCAAGATAAGCACACTCGAGTTTGCGGACCCAATCGAACGCGTTCAGAATGAAGCGCCGAGCGGGAAGAATGACCAACATACCATTTCTTGCAATTCCTCGTCAGTGAGACTCTCTCCAAGCTCTTTAGCGACGCGTTTGAGATTCTTGAACGAGATTCTTCCCGTCTCGTCGTCGTCAAAGAGGCGAAACGCCTTCCGGATTTCCTCACGACTGTCCTTTTCGGCCTGCGAGTGAAAGAGCCATCGCGTTCAGCGGAGGGTGCAGGAGAGAACGTGCTGTATACCATTTTCGCGGTCATGAGGGAGAGGAATTCGTTGAAGTCGATGGTGCCCAGCCCCGCCTTGTCCACCTGCTGAATCATTTGCTTGATTTCCTCCTTTTTTGGCTCGAATCCCAGCGCACGCATGGCTACTTTGAGTTCCTTCACGTCGATGGTTCCTAAGGGGTTGTTTCTGTTTAGCTGCGGATGCTTTGTTTTGCCGCCCGCCAAAGCAGCGGGAAACCGCACCGCTGCCGTCCGTGTCGAAGAGGTCGAACGCTTCGCGAATCTCCTGCTTCTGGTCTGGCGTCAGCGTCTGTTCGCCAACGTGGCTCTTGGCGCCCGCGTTGTTGGCGTTGGCGTTGAAGTTGGCGTTGGGCGCGCGGCTCGGCTTCAGCGACGGAGCATTCTTGGAAGTGGATGCCTGCGTTGCAATGGGCGGTCGCAGACGCGTTGGTCGCAGGTGGATGCGGGCACGGCTTGGTGGCTTACCATTGTTCGCGTGGGGGCAAAGTTTCACGGTACTTATTGTTTTACGCTCCTCTCTTTGAAGCGTGGTAACCCTCGTTCCAGTTACTTCATCACCATCTCTTCCTCCCCTCTGTTATGAGATTAGTACCCGTATGTAAAATAAGGATAAGCTTGATTGACGTCTCAGTCCGGCGTTCAAACATAGTCGCGGTGTCAAAACCTGGCTCGAACAAACCGCGAGCATTCATCTCTACCGAAACGCAAAGGATACCGTCCTTACACATTCCAACCCATCGCAATCAATCGCGCCTTCTCACCCATTAGGCCTCCGTCTCTGGTTTTTTAGCGAAGCTGCTGCTCATGGATCCAGGTGTTCCTTCGCGCACTCGAACCGCGCTTTCTATTGAGGACGCAAAAAACGAGTCCAGCATAATCAACTATTCCTACATGAAACGTTGAAGACTTTGGGAGGCGACGGATTTGTGTCGCGTGAGTGACCATAAAGAGCAGTAAGTTCGCCGGGACTGCTATTTCAAGATGATTTTGTTGGTACCGTTTCAGAGCATGGAGTTTATGAAGGACTGCAAAGAATCCAGCAACGGACGCGCGAAGCGAGGCGAGCGAGTAGCGATCGGAATAAATAACCCTGCATGGTTTTTTTGATGGCGAAAGCGAATAAGCCTTTTGTCCTGGAAACGCGAATCGCGATCTTTGCAAAGCGGCTCTTTTGGCAATTGCCAGAGAGGTGAGGCTGTGCAACGATCAAAAAAAATATCTTGCTAATTTGTTTGAAAAACTGTTTCTATTTCATTTTGCTTAGTAAACTTGTTATTGAATAAATATCAGCCACCAACACTGCACAGCCACCCAACGCGCACGTACGGTGGCAAACCCACCAATGCTTCTCTGGCTGTCTCTGTCACGCCTGACATTCGCGACATGTTCCGCTCGCGGTCGGCACCAGGCTCGTCGTCATCCCAATAGTGGCAAGTCTCTACTGCCGCTCCTCTCACTCCTCAACCACCACAACAACTTCAACTCCTCGGCAATGCTAACAATAATGCCATTGAATCCTCTGCTTCTCTATCAAGAAAGATCCCTCGTCATGCCATCTTCAATCGCGAAAGAAATTCAGTGGCCTCATCTTCCTTTGTCCCTGCGTCACAGTATCGCCAGAGCAAACGGATCAATCATTCTGGTAGTGCTCTTCAGAGCTTGCTGACTGCGGAGGAAGAGGCGGAAAACTTGCTTGGTTATGTTCCTGATATCACGCCTGAGCCGGAGGTGTGTTTTTGTGTGTATTTTCAGTATCGTGCGTTTTTAATTCCAAAATTAAACAGGACAATGAAGATAGTGAAGAAGTGAGTATTGATATCTCAATTACATTAGAGATTCCCGTAATCTCATGCCAGAAACCTATAAAAGCGCGACCTTTTGTTTTCCCTGATGCCCCAATCAGTTTTCCCTTCTAGATTCAACACAAATGCCGTTTTTTTAAGTGGCTCATGCGGCTTCATGTGTGAAATTGTGGCGTCAAGGAGCGACTGCATTCATGTATGGGACACAATTCCGTTCAAAGAATTATACGAGATGAAAGCAACAGAATGTGGTTTCGATTCGAAACAGGTGTTACAGGTTCAGAAGCATCACACCTTTTTCATTGTAACAAAAAAAAGCTGATTTACAAATAACCTGAACAAAAAGAATGTGGAGCCCTTTGACCATAAATAAAATATTGGAATAAACTCAGGCTCTTCTTACTTGAAAGAACTTAAGGATTCATGGAAGTTGGTCTGAAGAGCGCTAACTGAGTGTTGGGTTGATTTCAGCTTTGCTTTCTCCACTGTTGTGATTTTTGAGCTCTCATTCAATTTCCTTTGATTCTGCAGCGACCATTTCATTAATTGCTGTATGCAAATGAAGATGGTCGCCAAAGCCTTTGATAGCGGTATCAGATACAAGAAGCGCCTCTGAACAGTTACATCTGTGCTGTTCCAGTCGGTCAAGGTTGTTACTTCAGAAACGGAATACCACAAAATAAGCCAAGTAGTAGAGAGGCATCCGTATCTGGAAATAATTTGAAGCTTGTTATCAGATGTAACTACCGTGTGATGTTCGACTCTGATTCTTCGCAAGTACAAAAGATAAAATGACATAACCAAAACATCAGATGTCACTAACAAAACTGAATTTGTTAGACTAATAACATTATAGGGGGTAGCATTTGATGCGCCAGCGGCGATCAAAATGATTACAATCCACTCGGCAATTAGGCCAATGCCGTGAACAACAAGAATGATTCGCACAAATATCGCGCCTCCTGGACTAACCAGCTCAATAATGGGCCGACCTCGAATCCAGGTGTAAGCAATGAGACAACCCCTGAAGCTGACGCTGAAAAATCCTTCCATGATAAAACTTGCCAACGCCACTGAACTTTCCGTGCTGATCCAGGACTCGCACAAACTCCAACAGTAGCCGCTATTAGATAAAATCATAAAAAAGATGACCAAGTTGACTGGCGTCACGACAGAAGGAACTCTTGTTGCTTTCAAAATGACTGAATGCCTTTCTGTCCACACTTGCGCTCCGAGCCAAATAATTTGCAGGAGCGACACGGCACTGACGGCCCAGGCCACTAGTAAAATGGTTTGACTTTGTAAATCGTAGATGTGGTTCAACTCGGATTGCGTGGTGTCAGGATCAGAGGTTTCGTTCATTCCCATTGTTTTCAGAATATTTTCCCATTATGCCTCTGCTCGGATTGCGAGAAAGTGGACTCATATGATTCTTACACTTCTTTTCTATTAAGCTATTACGTAGTTAGCTTTCAAACTTTTGTTCAGTAACTTGACAATCCAAGTCATAAGTCAGTCGTGTTAGGCCAAGGTAACATAAAACTTATAAGGGATATTGCCTTGGTTGTGGACTTTTGATTGTAGTACTAAGGGAAGAAAGAGTCAAACTTTCAGTAGAGTAGAATGTGTACATCTCAAAATATGGTTCCGTAGCAACTCGACGATTCCCAGTGTCAGGTCACAAGCTGGAGACAGCTTTTGAAACTTCTAAATCACGGCAGCTTGATGAATATCTAGGAACAGGAATACTCGAGATGAAAGTGAAATTGAGTTTACAAATTCAACGAATGTTGTGCCAGGTTACGAGTCAAGAATTACACACCAACTTCTATCGTTTTCAGATTGGCGGAAGAGCAATCCAGCTATGTTCTGAGTTTCAGAAAGATGTGCATCGCACGTCCAAGGTGATAAATCTGAGCTGAAACCAAAATGTTTTCCCGCTCACGTGCCTCAGGAAAACATTATCATTAACAAATTCGACATAAATTGCAAGCAATCAATACAAAATACAAACCTGGATGATAGAATCCACGCGAACATCGAAATTATAGGAAAGATTTTTGTTAGAATGCGAATCGGAAGGAGAAGTGGAATGAAAAACGAACCTTTGCGTTTCTTTAATCTCCGTTAAGACAGTCGGAACAATTTGAGTCATAATACCAGACGACTTTATCGTTAGTGCGAATGCACCCAGTCATTTTCCAGTCCATAATTCCATCACAATAGGTGCAATCTTTTTGCTTTGGCTCCAAAATCTGTCCAGTAATAGGATTCCGAGGTTTCACATAATTTTTGAGTCTGGAGCCAACTGCCTCGATTGTGTTCTGTTTTTGAATAAGTTCTTTTACCTCCGATGTCGCGCCCCACCCTCTTCCCTCACAGAAAAGTACACTACTGATTTGAAATTGTCACAGTCTCCACTGCGGCCACTAATAAAAATATTAGACTTTGATGTTTGTGCGAGATGGCTTAGGAACGTCACAGCCGTGCACTGGAAATTTATAATTCATTAGAAAAAAAAGAGAACAAAGCAGCAGCCTCGCCAAACCAACGCAATAACGAGCTACTTCGCAGCAATGCCTGCGTCATTGTCGTCATTGTCGTCGTCTTTGCCGAACCAGATTATGCCGCTGTCCAAGAAGCCGAAGACGGAAGGTTTGGGTGTCTTTTTGCGCTCCGAACCAACTAACAAACAAGTGCAGGACCATTGTTGTTGTTGTTGTTTCCACTGCCTCCGCTTACTCTATTTCAGTCTTGGCTACCCTTGTCATTGCCGTTGCTACTACCAACGTGGTACACACTATTTCAGACAAAACACGGCATCAACGAGGACCTCTCAAAGCACTGCCCATTTGATTAATCCCTCGGTCCCTCAAACCATCACTGTGTCCTGTCAGTCATACATATCAACACCCCTAGCCGAGAAGCCACCCCTTGAGATTCCCTGGTCTATTTGCAAACCAGTGATGAATTGAAACCTGAGTGTTCACGGTTCACCATATGAGTGCGAGTTGCTGATTGACTGGCTCACGTCTCCATAAGACTAGGCCAATTATTTTTTGTTTTCTGTTGTTGCGTTTCTAAACTATTTACCTTTCAGAAGTAGAACACTTGCGTTCCCATTTCCCCATCACTGTTGATGGGAACGAATGAAATTGCTTCCGCTTCGAAGGCACGTGACTCTTCTGAAAATAACTATAAAAGGCATGGATTTGTTTTTAACCTCCCTCTTTTTCTTTCTCAAAACAGATCGCAATGAAGAGGAACAGGGACTCTGATCCTGAGAGTTCAGACGTCGTGGAAGATGGTGTTGAGGAAAATAATGAGGTTCGAGATTTTTTCCACAATCCTGAGGTAATTTTCTGAAATACCAAATCTGCTTTGCAAATTTCACTGCTCTTGAAAAATGCTTACATGAATGCATTTGGTCTCTTGGATTTGGTCCTCATCTTCACCTCAAGAAAGGGTGAGCTCTAGATTGACTAGGATCAAAATTCTGACCTTGAATAATAAGGGGGTCTCAAATTCGCGATAAGACGCATCATATGCTGGAATTTGCTGTTGGTGTCACATACAATTTGGATGGCTATGGTGATCTGACATTGGTTGCTTGAGGACTTTTTGTTCCCAAAATAAATAATTTTTTTCGGAGGTTAAAGATATCAATCAAAATTTATAATTCGTTAGAAAAAAAAGCTTCCAGAATCATCGTCAGTGAATAATGCCTCTCGACTCCATTTGAAAATGGGAGCTAGAATGGAAACTGGAACAGGAATAATCAGGACCAAGACGAAACAGACAATTGCTATTTCACCTTTCAATCACCCGGTTTTGTTCAAACCCGATTGTAAACATTTACTGCCGAAAAAGATACGCGAAAAAACTGACATAGTAATGCACAAGTACATGAAGGTCCAACCGCACATTGCTCTCACACCTCAAGAACCTCTCTACGGCGAATACGCCACCGAAAAGTCCGGCCCCATACCCCCCTGCACCGGCTGCTGCTGTTGCTGCATCGGCGGACCCCGTCGACTCATCCTCCCCGCATGATCGCTCAGATACTGCATATCCTCCATCTCCATCCTTCCCATACTCATCCGGCTGCTTCCCGGCGCGCTGCCATACCCTATCTCGGGCGCATAGGCCTGCATGCTACGTCCGTCGATCGTCGGGGCACGGTTGAAGCGGTCCACAACTACGTCGCTGTCCTCGTCGTCGTCCGTGTCGCCGCCCGTTTCGAGGCCACCGTTGTTGTACATGCCGTAGGAGATGAGGGCTGCGTCAAGGAGGCTGTAGACGAGCCACTGTTTCGTTGGTGAGTTCAGTGCGTGGGTTTGGGGGAAGGAGCGGTTCCATGAAAGCGGTTGGCTGGGAATTGCCGACCATGCCGCGTAGAAGGCCTCGTTATAATGATATCGACTCCGATTCGCTTTCGGCTCCAACCTCGCTTGAAAACGCGTTCTAACTAATCGATACTACATACCGTAATCGCAGCCGCGCAAACGACCCAATCCGCCTCTCCATAAAACCCATACGTGGTCCAAAATCCGGCATTGATAAAGCAGGCCCCCGCCATGACAATCTCGAGAACCTTGGGCTTGTTGACTTGGAACAGGCGCCACTTCTCGGCCAGCATGGTGACTACGGTTAAGACAGCAAACAGCAATGTCATGACGCCGCTGGCGATTTCGCCAATGTCGGGCCGGTTGGCATGGAAATAAATTGTGGTGGTGGCTGTGAGAATGTAGAGGACGCCCATGCAGATGAAGAGGAGGTATTCGTGGAATTTGCGAATCTTTTTGTTGTAGAAGGGGTGCCAGTGCAGGGTCTGAGCCATTCCGGCCATTCTAAGGTGAGCGGGGTGGGTGTCGCATCGGAGTTTGGAAAAGGGGATGGATGGGGTATGACTTACAAGGGAGGTATCGCCTGGACAAAGAGGAAGACGTCGCCCTTATTTTGCGAGTAGATGAGGTATGCAAGGCCATACACGATTTGTATGACCCAGGGCAGAATGTGGATTTCGTGGTTGCCTGTCAGCGGGTTGAAGAGATGCATGGGTCGGTTTAGGCCGTTGAAGATGATGGACGTTGCTGTGTGTCGAATGGGTCCAGTTAGGTAGCCGCTGCTTCCGCTGGGAACAAGGGACGAAGCGGCGCAGTGCCGACGAGGCTTGAACCCACTGGACGGGAGGAAACTCACCCATCCCAAAGAAGGGAATGACCTGGGAGAGATCAATTGTCTGCGGCATCTTGCGTCGATGGTTGTGCCTGCTGCGGGATCAATCGCTTGAAGCTTAAAGATGTTTTTGTCCGACGGCTAAACTTAGAAAAGACTGGCAGGAGGAGACCGCCGCGCCCTAGCGATGGATGCTGTTAGAAAGTAAGGTAGAGCAGACAAGGAGTGTGTCTTGCTTGTTAGTTGCCTTTGGAAGCTTGTTTCGGAGCAAGACAGTTTCTGGTGTCTTTCACCCAAACAATGTGAGGAGCTACCATTACATAAAACAACTTGTGTAGTAAAGACAGAGATGGCTTACTGGGATTTCTTTTAATTTGAGACTCATTATTCAACTGAATGGTGCATCTGTTGGTTTCTGCACAAGAACGTCGAAAGTGACCAATGGCGCGCAAGAAGGGCTGTGTCCGCACCAAGTCATCACAGTCTGCTGCTGCTGCTGCGCACGTGGCAGCACTCGTGCAGCAGCAGCAGCACCTTCTCCCAAAACCACTCAAGGCCACACTAAAAGGCTCGCTGCGTTGCAGTCCGCGCGATCTCGCCTCAACAGCAACCACTACAAAGCGTAACTCATAAACTATGCCCAGAGACGTCCACATATCCCCAAAACAGAAAGAGTATAAAAGAAAAGAAATTAAAAAATTTTACAACGTTCCATCAGCGCAACCCCTTCAAAAACTTCGATCCAACATTATCTTTCTTCCTATTTCATCATCATCGTGGTCGATGAAGGCAAGACAAGTCCCGTTCCTGGTGCACATCCACATATCGCTATTTCGTACACGAGGGCACTTTTCCAAGTCTTCACTGCTATAACCCTTCATGGTGACACGGTTACGGATGTCAGCGAGGCTGTGATTCATTTCAGTGGCGTCAGCACACGACTCCTTACCTAAGAACGAGACAAAACCTAACTCCATCTCAAAGTTGTAAACGCCTTCCTCATGGCCCTCGTGAGAAAGGTCATGAAAATTGAAAGATCTTGAAGGTCGGGTCGCTGTGCAAACGATTCGTCAGAAACCCATACACAACAAAGATATTCACTAGTTGCCGTCATTCCGTCTTTCATAGATCCTGCTCTTGCTAACGTGCATCAACCGCAACGCCTCCTCCACCTCGCTGAAAGGCAGTCCCGTAAGCGCCATCGGCAAGACGAAGCATGCTCCGGTGTACTGCCCAGGTAGTCGTCACGATCCGTCATGCTCCGTAATCAGTCTATATGCCATATTCATGGAAAGGGATAAGTTTGAATTCGGTAAAACATAAAAGATACAGAACTGCCTGGTCGCTGTATGGTCCGTTTATTCTCAACCAATTCAAAGGCCTTTTAATTGCAGGCCCCTTGATCCTTGAACCACTGCACTCCTCGCTTGATTCCCTCATCGAGCGGAACTATTGGTTTGTATCCCAACAACTGCTTCGCTTTCTCAATGCTATGATGAAAAGGGGCCGCGGAAGGTTGCCAAAAAAGATGCGCTCCCCTTCACGACCTTCGCCCACTTCAAGCCTTCGCAGCCCAAGTCGCTCGTGCAAACGAAGGCTACGGATATGGTAGGCCACCTCACGGGACGAGCTGAACCTAATACGACCCCCAGCCTCGTCTCGGACTTCTTCTTTCCAAACGTTGGCGGCGTTGAGTCGCACCTCTTCTTCTTGAGCCAGGAACTTGCTGCGAGGGGTCACAAGGTATTGCTGGCCACGAAGAGAAAGCTCGTCACTGACCCGAGCATCCAGGTGGTGATCGTGACACACGCATACGGCGCGCGCGTCGGCGTTCGCCATCTCACATGCGGCGCAAAATGCTATTACGTCCCACACTGGCGTGTGTAAGAATCACCACCGTGCTTCTTTACTGGTGTATGTTGGAACTGATCCTGGTCTCAAACGTGATTGACAGCTGGGACCAAGTCTCGCTTCCCACCCTCTATGCATTCTTTCCCATCTTTAGAAACATTGTCCTCCGTGAACGTATCGATATCGTGCATGGCCATCAGGTTTATGCGCCTTCTGATTGTGAGGGGTCACTGACCTACCACACGGGACCTACAAGGCTTTCTCGTCCATGTGCCACGAGTCCATCATCAATGCAAAGACCATGGGTCTTCCTGCTGTATTTACGGACCATTCGCTGTTTGGCTTCGACGACGTGGCCTCCATCCTCACCAACAAGCTATTGAAGTTCTCACTGACGGACGTGGATCACGTCATTTGCGTGTCGCATACAAGGTACACTTATTCATGAGAGCCAGAAGGGTGAGGACCTGACCAAACCACCCGGAAACAGCAAAGAAAACACCGTATTGCGCGCCGCATTGAAACCGGAAGACGTGTCGGTGATACCAAATGCAGTTGTCGCAAAACAGTTTGTACCAGATCCAAGCGCGAGAGATCCGTCAAAGAGTTGGTGTTGCATTCTTTCATCAATCAATTCGACGAGAGTCGCGTGTAACGTTTTCCTTGGCCCAACCAGTAACCATTGTCGTTATTTCGCGGCTCGTGTATCGGAAAGGAACAGATTTACTCGTCTCGGTAATCCCACTGATTTGTGAACGGTTTCCAGACGTTGAATTCATCATTGGAGGCGATGGAGCCAAGAGAGTCGAAGTGGAACAAATGCGGGAAAATTATGTCTTGCAAGATCGCGTCAAGGTACTTGGGTCTGTAAAGCACGAGAATGTGCGAAATGTGAGTGCGTCCGTGCAACTCAAAGCAAGGGATTCTCTTAAGCCTTTTACTCATCAGGTTCTTACGAAAGGTCATATTTTCTTGAATACGTCGTTAACGGAAGCGTTTTGTATTGCGATTGTGGAGGCCGCTTGTTGCGGGTGCTTGTTGCTGTCTCCTGGAATACCTGTTGCTTACTATAAAGGACCAGGCTCTTGGTGGTAAGCACCAAAGTGGGAGGCATCCCTGAAGTTCTTCCGGACCATATGATTGTATTTGCTCAACCTGATCAAGACGGTAAGTCGAGGCGTTACGCGCAGGCGAGCCCACATTTAAACACTGTTTCCAGACCTCGTCAAAAGCATGGAGACTGCAATCCACCGCATCAAAACGAACCCACCGGATCCTTTCGCTTTCCACGCCGAAATCAGTAGCATGTATTCGTGGGCAAATGTGGCAAAACGAACCGAGATGGTGTACGAGCGGGTCGTGGATAATGCACCATCCACGCTGGAGGAGCGCTTTGTCAAATACAATCGCGTAGGAGTATGGGCGGGCAAGTTTAGTGTCATGATTATAGCCGTGAGTCACCTGCTTTGGTGCTTTTTGGAATGGTTCTTTCCGGCAGAGAACATTGATTATGCTGAAGATGTGGAATAGAATACTGTAGATGTAAGGCTTGTGTTCGGTGTGAAAACACCTTACCTCATTAAACCTTGGAAGTTTCGAAATTTAATTGGAACTCTGAATTTTATGTTCATAAATTAATATTGTACCAAATAATGATATATTGTCCACTTACTTATTCTAGGAAATGTTTGGGGTTACCTCCCATCCCAAAAAGGGGTTGAGGACCCGGAAGAGGCAGTCACGCAGTCCGATGTTAAATTTCTCAGTTTGCGAGATCGGTTCTCCCTTCATTTTGGTGTTAAAGTACGGATCGGTGAGCAAAAATGGTCCTTCTGTTCCGGAGTGAGGCGTTGGAAGTTGCCGGAAGGCGTTCGTGCTGTTGGGCGTTGGACAGGTCCATTGGGTCCTCGCGCGGTCTAGAAAGGAGTCGAAAAGGAGGGATGCTGGATGCTGGGGACATTTGGAGTCGTGGTTGGCCTTAGTGCTGCGCTGGTTGGTGCTGTGGCTTAGGCTGTGTCTGCTGTTGGCAAAAGGTCGTGTTGTTGAGTTTGTCAGCCTCCTCGTTGCTGATGCGGAAAAACTCGGACATGACGCGTAGATGGAGCTTGAGTCCTTGGAGGTACTTGACGCACAGGTGCTTGAGGGGATAGGTCACGCCAGAAGCGGCGGTGGCGGAGGTGAGTTCGTTGAACTGGGCTGAGTAGGCGCTGGCGGACTTGGACTTGTACAGGTTCTCCATGGCCTCAATGGCCTGGGTGAGCGTGAGCTGGGAGCAGAAAGATTGCTGGATCCATTCAGTGTAGCATTCCCAGGTCATGGTGGCGCGTTCTGACTCCGGTAGACTGTGCCAAGTGATTCGCGCGTGGTCATTGAGACCTGAGGCTACGAATTGGACATAGGTAGGTTGGCCAGTGTGGGTACTATTGGCAATAGTGGGGGCAAAGCCATAGAGGTGGCAGATCTCCAGCGAGCAGTCGAGGTAGTCGTCCAGGAAGTTCTGGAGTTCGTGGGCGGGTCTGTTCTTGCCAGACCCCGGAAAGGCAATGGGCTTAATGGAGGGCATTCTAAAATAGGGGAGGGGACAGGCTACAGTAGCGGTACCCTCGGCTTGAAGGGCCTGGGGTTGTGCAGGGACAGCGGAAGCGGACATGGTGGCCTGAAAAAGACGCACAGCTTCAAGCTCGGTCAGGACTGGTTGGTCTGACTAATTTCAGCATAGGCTTAGATGAGATCATGGAACTGCTGGTTGAAAGGTTAACATCAGCACCATAGATCAGCGGAAGATCGCTGGGCTCATAACTCAGAGGTCGGAGGATCGAAACCTCCTGGTGCTATAATTTTTCGCTGGATTGAAGAATATATTTGTGCCTTACAAACAGTTTAGAAGATAGGAGTGAAGTCCTGGGTTGCGCAGTGTCCACTTACTATTCACACTGGATGCTGCTTGGTCCGGAGGTGCGTGGATTGAAAGGAAAAACCATGGAAGCAGTGTACAACCACATTGACGCCAACACTGACAAGTTCATTGCGCGTCTGGGCGAGGCCATTGCGATTCCGAGGTAAAGTATCCAAACATGCCAACCCCGTGGCACTGACTCGGAGGGAGCATCCAGCATCTCCGGTGACGCGAGCCGCCGAGCCGACGTATTCCGCATGGGGGCATGGCTGCGCAGTGCGCTCGAGCGGTTAGACTTCACGGACATTAAGGAGCATCTTCCTGGACCACAGACGCTTCAGGGCGTCGAGCTCCAGTTGCCCCCAATTATCCTCGGAACCTACGGAACAGATGCATCCAAGCCCACCGTGCTCGTGTACGGCCACTACGATGTGCAGCCGGCTCTCAAGGAGGACGGTTGGAAGTACGATCCTTTCACGATGCATGTTGAAGAAGAGACGGGTCGCATTTATGGACGTGGATCCACTGACGACAAGGCTCCCATTCTCTCGTGGCTGTGGGTGGTCGAGACCTACCAGGCTCTTGGCAAGCAGTTGCCTGTTAACCTGAAAGTCTGCTTTGAAGGAATGGAGGAGTCTGGCTCTGAGGGCCTGGATGATATTATCATCAAGGAGGCCGATGCATACTTCAAGAACGTGGACTGTGTATGCATCTCTGACAACTGTGAGTTGTGTACTTGACTCCTGTGTGGTATGTGAGGTACTGATCGGATTGCACATGACAAAGACTGGCTTGGAACTAAAAAGCCGTGCCTGACCTATGGCCTCCGCGGAGTTTCTTACTTCATGCTGGAAATTAGTGGGCCAGCCAAAGATCTTCACAGTGGTGTTTTTGGAGGCACTGTGCACGAGCCCATGACGGACCTGGTCCTCTTGATGAGCAAACTTGTAACTCCTGCAGGAAAGATTCTGATTCCGGGAATCTATGTGAGCGCTTTTCGGTTCCTTGATTCTTCAGAAACCCTGACAAAGTACGTCAAGGACAATGTTGCCAGCCTCACAACACAGGAAGAAACACTCTACCAGAGCCTCGACTTCACCCTGTCCGACATTCACAATGCCACCGAATCTCAAACCACGATCCACGAGTCCGTTCAGGACACCCTCATGCACCGTTGGCGCTTCCCCTCCCTCAGCTTGCACGGGATTGAGGGCGCCTTCTACGCGCCGGGTGCAAAAACGGTCATCCCGGCTAAAGTGACGGGCAAGTTCTCGATCCGCAGTGTCCCGAACCAAACCCCCGAGCGCGTCGCCGAGCTCGTGGAAAAGTACATCCGCGACGAGTTTGCCAAGCTCAAGAGCAAGAACAGCCTCAAGCTTGATGCGCCGCAGGGTGGAAAATCGTGGGTGGCGGATGTTAATAGCTGGAATTTCGGTGAGTGTGGTTTTTTATTTGGTCCAAAGCCTATGACCCAATCACTCAACCTCGTAAACAACATAGTTGCTGCTAGAAGTGCCATTGAGAAGGTTTTCAAGACGAGCCCGGACCTGACGCGAGAAGGTGGATCCATCCCAGTCACCCTGACCTTCCAGGAAGCCCTTAACAAGAGCGTGCTCTTGTTACCAATGGGTCGCTCCGACGACGGTGCACACTCCACCAACGAAAAGATTGACAAGTTCAATTACATTGAGGGAATCAAGTTGCTCGCGACGTACCTTGAGGAGGTCGCTGTTGTTCCCAAGTGAACTTGTCGACTTCCCCGATTTCGTTTTAACAGACAAATACAAATCATGTTCGATGTGATTATATTTGGCACTATATTTCTGTGTAAGACCATCAGCGGGCACGATGTGTTTGAGTTGTGCCGCTTTCCTCCCCATCCAAAACAAAACAACCCTTCATATGCACGTAAAACCAAAATAATAAGCAAAAACAGAAACAAAAACAGTACAATGCCAACCATATTAAAGAAGTGAAGCAACAGGGGTACGAAGAAGTGAAGTTGAAAAGCAGGGGAACAAAATTCTAACAAGTGTAGCAGCGAGGGAGACGTTCTACTCTTCACCCGACTCCTCTTCCGATACATCTGACCCATGCGGCGAGACAGCTTCTGCAGCCGCAATCTCGCCGGGAACATGGCCGTGCTCGGTATGGTATTTGAGTCCATTGAGGTTCTTGTAGCGCTTTCCGCAGGTGCTAATGGGGCAGACAAACGGCTTACTCATATCCTCGGCTTCCTTCTTTTTCTTGCCAAAGTAGTAGCCTTCAGGGAGTTCGTTCGGTTTTGTATGCGAGTGGTTCAAGTGGTACTGTTTTCACAGAAGTCAGCGTCTTCGCGGGAACATCATGTACTTATAAAAATTTACAAACCTTCAATCCGTTCGCATTCTTATACTCTTTTTTACATACAGGGCAGAAGAACCGCTTCTCGGCGCTGTCCGGGTCCAAAATGGACAAGGAGCCCAGCTTCAGCCGCTTCTCCTCGCCTTCCTTCACTTTGGGTAGCCGGTCAATGACAAGTTCCGCAAGCGTACTCCCGTTTGCAAGCGCCCCTTTAGTCAAGGCGGCCTGCTCAGCCACAGCACGTGACTTGAACTTTCGCACAAAATCGGGATCGAGTTTGAGGGCGGCCTCACGGGCAGCAGCAGCGACAGCAGCGGCTGCTGCCTTCCGAGAATGTGCAGCAGCGGCATTGGCTTCAGCGTTGGCGGCACGGGCAGCTTTGGCAGCAGCTTTCGCCGCTGCTAGCTTGGCAGGATCTCCCAACGATGAGGCCTTTTTAGAAAGTGTCGCGACTGGCACGGATAGCGGCAATGATGCCACGACAGGATCAGCCACGACGAAAGAGGCAGTGATTGCCTCATCCTTCTTAGTCTTGCGATTTGCAATGGCCCCTTTCCGCTTCCGAGCAGAGGGCAGGTACACATCGTCATCCTCTAGTTCCTCCAGTAACCCCTCTCCGGCTTCCTTTGCTGCAGGCGTAGCGAAAACTGCCAACGCATTTTCCTCACCCATCGAAGATTTCACTTCCTCCTCCCCCTCCCTCACACGCAATCTTCTGAGGTTTGGCATAACCTCCTCCATCCCTACCATCACATCCCCGTCGTCCTCCTGCACTTGCCGCAACCGCAATTCTGCCTTCTGCGCCTGCACGATACTCCGCGTCAGCGCAGAAGAAGCTTTTCCCGCAGCCGCGCCAGCATTCACAACTTCCACAGAAATATCCAATAACCCCGCCTCCTCGACAGCAATTACTCGTCCGGACTTCCTCCTCGTATTCGTAAACCCCGTACTAGCGGCATGAGGCGGTGTTAGTACCGGCGATGATGCCGTCACCTGCGACGCGGGGACCGCCAACCGCGCGCTTGCGCCTACAAAACCACGCACGGGGAGCGAGCCCACGCGCATCTTCTTGGTACACTTGTTGCTCGAGCGCGACCGGTTGCTGCTCCGAGCAGGGGTTGCTGAAGAGGGTTTTGGAAGTCGAAGTTTAAGACTAGGCATGGGCGCGGATTGTGTGTGTGCAGGGGCTTCGGGAACTTTGAACATGGGCTCGGAGGAGCGATGGAGAATGAGTTCAGGGAGGGCGGGTGTGAAACGTGGGCTGGATTCCCACGATTCAATGTGGATGTTAAGGTCTTCGTCCGAAGAGTCTTCGGAGAAAGACATGTCTGAGAGTGATTCGTAGTCGTAGACTTGGGGCTTGAGAGTCATAGGGTGGTCGGCCAAGTCTAAGATTGTGGCGGGTCCTTCGGTTTCGCGGTATATGTCTGCAAGAGAAATGGACGATGAGGAGAAGGTTTCCTCGTTGAGCGGACCAAAGCGGACTGTGGGGGCAACTGGCGGTGAAGTGGACTCGATTTCGCCAATAGTTGAAGTCAAAAGTGGCCCCTGACTGCTTGTGGAACTTTCAAAATCGCACTGCAAAAGCAACAGAGCTAGTGACCTGCAATGTCATTGATCAATGCCAGCCCAGCGTGATTCAGGCTGCGTCACCAAATAAGTAATGTACACACCTGTCAATCCCTAACTCTTCCTGGGTCAAACCAATCGACTCCATCCGATTCAGAATATCCGCCCCAATCGCACTATCCTCAAACAAGCTACCACTCTCCTCAGAAACATCGTCAAAGGCCAACAAATCATCCACATCGCGGTGGCCCCCTTCCTCGTCCCGCAAGGTTTCCCTTGAATCCCGTCTTCCGCTCACTAGCTTCCCGGCACCGAAAAAGTTCTCCTCCTCAAAAGGAAAGGCAAACGGCTCCACCTCCTCCCCGAATGAAAGCCCAGTAGCCCCGGCGGCAGAAACTCCGACGCGTTCGCTCTCCTGCTTTGGAGACATTTCGGGCGATATTGACGTCGGCGGCGTAAAAAATAGCTGTCGCGGCGACATTGTCCTGTCCATCCCGTCCTCGCCCGATTCTGTCTCCACAGCCGTCCCGTCGCTTCCCTCGCAATACCGAAATCCGCCCGGAATCAGTTCATCCAGAAAGAGCGCATCCAGCCCGACAGCCATCGCCGCGGCCCCGGCCTCGTCCGCATCGAGGCCAACACTGCGGAGCTCCGGGTGCGCGGCCTGGATATGAGCGTTGAGCGCGTGAAGGTCCGTGAGCACGAGACCGCAGCACCAAAAATCTTTGCAAAAGTCGCGCTCAAGTTGGAGTTCATGCGCGCCCCCCGCACCCGCACCGAAGCTGCCGCAAGCAAGGAGCGAGGAGGTCTCGAGCGATGAGGGGCGAGAGAGGGCGATATTGGTGACGCTGGAGGTTCGTTTGCGGGAAATGGCGAGGGCGGCGATGCCTGGTGTTGAGATAGTGGAGAGCTTCGGGCTTGTGAATGAGGTATAGCTGGAGACGTTGGGGCTAGATGTCATTGAGGTGGATGGTTTTCGAGATTGGGTGATGGTGGCATTGAGGTTGGACGGATTTGCCGTCGGTGATGGCAGCATGGACCATCTGCTTTCAAATACAAATATGCAAGATACGACGGTGATAGAGGAGGTAATGGTGCGGGCACACGAGGTGTGAAGATTGACGTCAAGACACTGTTCCATGAGCCATCCAAACTAGATAATCCTCACCGTTGCGAGTTTGAAGGGGCACGTGGTCGTGTAACAGCTTTCGGCATTGGCGTTGTTAAGTTCCGTGCGGCAGATTTCCTGGGGTGGGGTGGCATAGTTACGAGGTTTCCGATTAGTGTGATGACTCGATCAAGAGAGACTGAGAAATCAGGAAGGCTCGGAGAATTTGCGGCAGGAAGGTGAGAAAAAAACAAAAAAATCTCTAGAGCCCGGAATAGATGGAGGCGCAGCCGTTTCGAAAAAGGACGTGAAGATTGCCAAGGTTCCGGTACAACGAGATCGTCCCCTCACACTGTTGCAAACAGTAGAAGAGAGGGGAAAGGCAGACAGCCGGGAAGAGGAAATAAGAATATAAATTACCTAAGAGCGGGCTGAGTCACTGTCCCGGGAATTTCCGTTTCAGACGCCATTGTCGACAAAGACTCAGCGCTTTCCTGACAGCCAACGCAGCCGCCACACGAACATGAAGAATACGAGATGGAAGTAGTCGCTTGCGGACTAGGGGCTGAGACTGAGATTGCGAGGGATATAAAGTTGTCCATTGCGGGATTCGGCGTTTGAGGGACCTGTTTCGGGATGAGGATGTCGAGCTGCTGCTGCTGCTGGTGTGCGAGATGGTTGCTTCGGATGAGCCTCTGCTGGGGTTGATGGGGAGCGGAGCCAAGCGACCATTGTGAGGACATTCTTCTCCCGGTGATAGTTGAGCGCACGGCAGCCTTGGTTTTGACGACGTTCCTTGTTTGCATCGTGACAGAGTTTCGCAGTGGTTGTTTGTTGGATGTTTTCTGACAGACAGCGCTGATCGGCCCCGCCGTTGTCGCGCTTCTCAGACCCCCGAGTGTTTTCGTCTTCGACCGCCGTCCGCGCAGTTCTCTTCTGTCGCTGCCCCTTCCTCAGACGATCCAAAAGGTGCGAGCACGAGCCAAACCAGTCTGACCAACCAATATCTGGAGATGACACACCAAAAAAAGGGATCACTCCCTTTTTGACCAAAAAATTGTCCTCATCAGAACCACCTGATTGGGTTTCCTGCTGCTTGGGTCAACACCATCGATCCCCCTCAAAAAACACGTGTTTTTCCCCTTGCCTCTCTCGAGGGGAGCGGCGCCATGTCCCCCTTTTTCTGCACGTGAACCGTGCGCACAATTATACCTTATTTCAAAACCAGAAGACCAGAGAAGCGGATCGAAAAAGTAACAAATATAACTCATGGGTTATGAAGTTATTTTCTGTAATCATCATTTTAACTTCTATCCGCCAACCGCCGGAACGACAACGCGTTAACTCGTGGGCCGTGTTCAAAATTTCATTAACACGAGTCTGAGCATATTTGTTTTTAACACACAGTTAAGTAGTTTTATGTCATATCAGCGAAAGTCCATAATTACTCTGAAAATATATCTCCCACCCGTGTTTTTTAATATCCTTGCAGAGGTCGACAAACCTGGCACCCCGTTCCTTCTCTCCCGCACTCAATACAATCACCTCCTACTCAGGCCACTGCGGTTTTAGGCAAAAGGGTGCCGTTTTGGTCTCCAACTCACCCCACCTTGTCGCCTGTCGTGTCGAAGGCGGCACAGTCAAACTTCATAACTAAACTCCGCGTCCTTACTCATGTGTCTGTTCACCGTTCCACTGGAGGCTTGAAGCGCTCGTCTATGAGAAAAAAAAAAAAAAAGACTCCCTTGTCGTTCATGCAGCCCACCTTCCCACCTAACAATGCGTGAACGCATATGTCACGCGCTCCAGTTCCCAATTAATCCACTGCATGAAAAGGCAAACTCATCAAGCAAATTGACAAATTTTAAATCTTTTTCTCACAAACGTCTCCTTGTCCCCTCACACGCGACGGTACCTGAACCCATCCCGCACGACCTTCCGATTCACCTTTCACACCATGCACACCACTAACATGGCCTGCAAGACCCTGGACCGCACCTTGTCCACCGCCACCACTCCACTCTGCATTTCATGCTGCGATCACCGCGATACACCCTTGCCCATGTACCTCCATCCATCTACAACTCGACTCCACACAGGATCACAGCGCGCACGTGCGTGAAATGGCTTCGAGGGCGCGCAAGATGCGCGGTGTCGTCGGGGGCCTGCGTAGTGGATCTTGATAGGGAACGTGAATTGAGCACGTTGCGGAGGGTGAGGACACGGTGCACCTTGTTTTTGTGTCCAACTGGTCTTTGGCCGAACACGCTTCACCCGTAGATACTTACTGCCATTTCAAAGTGCCACCACAAAAAGTACGATGCCTGTTTGTTCAGACGCGTCACGGAAGTGATTCTACATGGCGCGGATGGAGCGGTGCGTGGGTGCCAGGTATACGGGTTTTGCAGCATCGTCAGGTCCCGCACCACTTCCGCGAGCTTTCCTTTCAGCGTGGTCACGTCCGCTTCCGCTTCCAGTGGTGGAGAAGCTGACCTCCGCCCCCGGAAGAATGAAAAGGACGTGAGCATATGCGCGCGACGACCGAGATTCAGCAACTGCGTGCGGTTGTAAGGCAGGCTGCGAGTTTGAAGCGCATAGCTCCAGGTGCTGTGCAGGCTGAAGGGAGCGGTGAGATTGAGTAAGCTGCCACAAAAAGCGGCGGCCTCGACACGGCCTTCTTTGTTGTTGAGAAAGTCGAGAAACTCCTGGCTTACAGGAGATCAATGTCGGCTTCGAGGGACGCGAGCGGCTCGTGCGCAGGTGGTTTGGGAGGCGGAACTGCGTCGGGTTGCGGGTCGAAGCGAGGGCCTTCGTCGGGAGTCATAGAGCTGCTGCTGGAAGCCGAGCTTGCTTGGAAAGTAGATTTAGTGCGTTTCGACGGGCTTCAACATTTGCGGCGGATGAAATCCGTGGTGGATTCGGGGCAGCTGTCGCGGTTCCAGGTCGGACATCTTCCGACCATGAGGAGTATTATTCTTGTTCCGTAACCTTGGGGAATATACTGCTTGCGCACTGCGAGGACGCGTTGGGAGTTCCAATTTTTTAATCGATTCCCACTGGATCTAACAAAATACAGTCGGTCATGTCTTTGATATCTTAAATTATTGATGAAGAGCATATACTGGTGAGACAAACCCCTACGTTCGCCGTACATCATTTGATTTGCAAGAAAAAGCACATCCAAGGAAGGTCGTACCCGGATTCGAACCGGAGTTACTGGTATCAAAAACCAGGGTGATAACCACTACACTATACAACCTGTCGATTTATTACGTAATGAGCTTTCCGGTTCCACCCGGATAAATCTCCAATAAAGAATCAGCTGCAGTTTCGCATGATTCACAGATCTTACAATACTTATCTGAAATTTTAGGTTGAATGTTGCTATCATCCAGATATATCTTAACTAATTTTCCGGCCCAAAAACTCTATAAATGAAGCAGTGTTCTTATTGAAATAAAGTATCAACTTCTAAATATCTTCCCCTTCGATTCCCTAACATTTGGTAGCACCAGAGGAATGTCCTCCTCTTCCGACATCCTTATGACCTCCA
>MU614677.1:0-51214 GCA_025201725.1 Chytriomyces sp. MP71
AGCTGAGGGGGCCGCGCGGGGGGCGGGGACTGGCGCGGAGACGGGGACGGGGAAGCGACCAGTGGGACGGAACTCGTGATGTATTTGGTGCGGGGCAGACGCGGCGGAGACGCGGGTCGCGTTGGCGAACACGGCGAGAAGCAGCGTGTTGTGCAGGTCTGTTTTGGCGCGGGTGAGAGCCGTCAACGCAACAGCACCAGCAACCACAGCAACTACAACCACAACAACTACAACTACAACAACTACAACAACAACTACAACTACAACAACAACGGCGGCTTACTCTGCTCGTGTCGAGTGTGCAAAAGGCCCCGCGTCTCGTGCACAAACAGCCCCAGCGAGCTCGTCCCGCTCACAACCTGTCGCAGGGCAGCCCAGTACCGCGGCGCTCGCTCGCTGCCAAGCGCATCCGCGAGCTCCATTTTCAGTGCGATCGTGTCCGTGCGCATCCCTCCTCTACTCTCGCACAGTGCGAATACACCAATAAAAGAATAAGTCAAAAAAAAAATTTAAAAAATAACAGATTATATAATGAGTGTAGCTGTGGATCCTCTCGATTCTTGTCTCAGCGTCATCTACTTTCAAGTATCGTACAGGGGAACCAAAACTTCAAATACACGTGACATTCGCTATCCTGCAGCACGAGATTGACAGCATCGCACCAGCCATATCAAGCTCGCTCCTGTTAATGGAATTATGCGCGGTTCTTTCATAAGGAGCATCATTCGTGCCAACTACTGTATGGAGCACAATGGCAGCCACTTTGTCAAAAATATCCATGCGCTTAAGCTCAGGTCCTGACTATGAGCAGTGCTCCGTCGTGCTTTTATGACAGCTTTTTGGTTTAGTCTGGGAATATCTCAAGGGGATATGTCTGGTTTTGCTGGTTGATAACAAGCACATGCAAACATCGCCATACACTTTGCGGTTGCCAAATCTATGACCTTTCTCCTACCATTTCTTGAACCGTTGTCGGATTTTTTTACATTTTTACCATTGAATTAGTCTAATGGGGTTCTCATTTATAGATGGTTTACCCATTGAATCAGTCTAATGGGTTCTCATTTATAGATGGCTTACCCTTCGTCAATTGACTTTTTGTTCATATTTAGCATTTTCATTGGTATTCAAACTTATGCAATACTTTCGTCAAGAAGATTCAGATGAGGACAAGGTGCTAAGGAATAATGTCAGCAACAAGCACAATCATCGCGAATGCTTGAACCCTCATTCCCACCTTTTGCCTCGGAACGGCGGCCGTTGTCTGTTACTACTTGGATCCCACACGCCGGGGGATACGAAAATTATCACTGTCACGTTGTTTGTCATGTTACATTCCGGAGAATGAAAGAGTTGAGGCGGGCGGTTGTTTTCACGCAATGAAAGATGAGAAACCGAGCAACAAAAAACTAGAATGGATAAGAGGTTCAAAAACTCATAATGGATTACAAGTCAGATCGTCATTGCAAGCCGCAAAATTCCATAGAAATGGTCAGAACATAAAAGTGCCGTGCTCGCGCCACCATGTATTCATTTCAATTTCTTCCCACACTGCGAGCATCTGCATTACGCTCTTTGCATTCCCATTTCCCCAACAAGAACAAATATGGTCAAGTTGCAATCGTTGGCCCAGATTCTGGTCCTTGCATCCTTCAGCGCCGTCTCGGCGGCACCAGTCAACAAGCGCCACTGGTATGGATCTGGATCCTCTGTCTACGGGGTTGAAATTGACGTGATTGTCCCCGGATCCGAGCGAGTATACGGCTCCAACGGCTGCTGTGGTGGTGGTCAGGTTCGCATCGAAGACAATGCACGTGGGACCATTGCAGGAGGAGGTATGGAGGGCAGAAAAGAAGGTGGAACGTTTGACCCAGCTGGCGAGGAAATCGGACGCGTTGTTAAAGGAATGAACGAAGGCAACGAAGGAGTGGAAGAGAGAAAGAAAAAGACTGAAAGTGGCGAAGGAATGAAGGAGGGAGAGAAAAAGGCGGAAAGTGGCGAAGGAATGAAGGAGGAAAAGAAAAAGGCCGAAGTGGGCGAAGGCATGAAAGCAGAGGGCGGGGAAGGAATACCAAGCGGCATGAAGGAAGGGGTAAAGAAAGCCGAGGGGGCAGAAGGCATGGAAGAAGGTGAGAAAAAGGAAGGTGGTGTGGGTGTGAAGGAGGGAGAAAAGAAGGTCGATCAGGGAATGAATGGAGGAATGAACGAGGGAGACACGAAGGAAGGTGAAGGCATGAAGGAAGGTGAAGGCATGAAGGTGGGAATGAAGGACGGAGAAAAGAAAGAAGGAGGTAATGGGGGGGAGATGAAAGAAGGTACGAAGCCCGAGGGAGATGAGAGCATGAAAGCTGAAGGTATGAAAGAAGGGGGAAAAATGGAAGCAGTTACTGGTAGAGTTTTGGTGAGCTCGTCGAATAGTGCACAAATCGGTACGCTTCTGCTTTCTGGCGTTATCGCTGTTATTGCTGTCTAATATCATTCTCAAGTCTTTTCCTGTTACCTTGCCTTCATCAGTAAAAAATTTGCATTTTCGAAAATTCTAAAGCAAATTATGAAGTGAGGTCGATTCGCTATACGATTGGCGACAAGGACCGACATTCATGCCACAGGCTCTCCTTCCTCCATTTTGTTTGAACTGGAAGAATATCGAAGGTTATTGCGGCTGCTTTTTTTTGGGTTCGACAGCTTTTCCCAAACGAGGGATAAGCCTCCCGTCCAGAATTTCATTCCTTCATTTTGCCAATACGGTAGGAAGGTATAAGATCACGATTGCAAGCAGTCAAAATGAGCACTGACATTCAACATATTGCTTCAAAAATGGTCTCACCCCCTTTCAGCATCACTGCGTTTCTGTTGGCGTCTACCATTACGACAATGGCTGTTCCAATTGCTCCCCGCTGGTGGACCGTCCAGGATATCGAAATCGTGGAGGAAGTTCCAGTTTATGTTGTGGAAACAGTGTCAGTGGCCAGCCGACCCATTCAAGTGCCAAATCAAGTCTGCTGCATCCCAATTTTTAAAAATGTGGAGGGTGGAAACAGACTTGAAGGCAAGAATGAAGTTGGAAGGCTTGAAGGAGTTGTTGAAGGTAGGAAGAAAGTAGGAGAAGCCGTCCGAGCTGGGGAAGGCAGGAAGGAGGTCGGAATGCTTGAAGGAGTTAAGGAGGGGAAGAGGAAAGGCGGAGAAGCCGCCCAGACTGGTGAAGGCGGGAAGGAGGGTGGTGAAATCGCAAGGGGCGGTGAGGGAATGCGAGAGGGAGAAAAGGCTGAAGGTGAGAGGCGGGTGGATGGTGCGGTGCTGGGGTTGAGGGAAAAGAGGGGGTGAGGGAAGGTGAAAAAAGGGTCGAAGGTGCCAAAGGAAGACAAAGGGGCGAAAAAAAGGTCGAGAATGGCGAGGAAATGCCAGAGGGAGCGAGGGAAGGGGAGCGAAATCCTGAAGGTGGTGGGGGGATGAGAGGTGGGCAAAGAAAAATGGGCGAGAAAGTTGAAAGTGGGGAAAGAAACGAGGGAGATATCAAAGAGGGCATGAAGGTTGAAGGCAGCAAAGCTGAGGGTGGGGAAGGACGAAAAGAGGGAGAAATGAGAGGGGGTATAAAAGCGGAAGGTGGGATCAACCAATCACCGGGTATTGCAACTGGTAGCTCAGTCAGACCACTGACGCCACCTCTCTCGTCGGCGTATGTTCAAACTCCCCTGATCACCTTTCTTTCCCTTGCTTTCCTTGTTTAGCACCCACTTTTCAGCACCTTACTTCATTCTCTCATGTAGTTTATAATGCATTCTATTGATAACATGATTTAGACTGAGGGACAAGATGAAGTAATGGACCCTTTGCGACGTTTCCATTTGTTGTAAATCCTTCACCCAAAGCGAACTACCCTCCAGAACAAATGGCTCAGCCTGCGACGCACATCACTTCTATTGCTCGACATGCCTACATCACGAAGACGCCGCTCTGGCAGCAACGTGACGCGTTGAGTCGCAAGTCCGGACCCCATGCTACTGTATACATGGTCAATGGAGACCGTTACTTGGGCGAGTGGTTGGCCAATAAAAAGCATGGTGCAGTACCCAATATTGTTAAAACTACGCCATGTGGTCAGCGAAAGCGCGCGTCTCAAAGGCCTCAAACCAAAGTCAGTTACTTAAACAAAACCCCACATTGCATAGGAAACGGAACTTATTTCTACAACTCTACCGGCTCCATTTATGAAGGAGAATGGGCCAACGATATGCGGAACGGATTTGGCACCTTTGCCATGCCCATTATGAACGCCAGCGCCGAAAAACAAAACGGAAACGGGACGAAGTCTCGAAATAAGGCCGGTAGCCCCACCGGTGCCGACGTGGCGGCGGTGCTAGAGACTGCTGTGGAGAAAGCGGCCAAGCGTGAACAACACCACGCGGTTGCCGCGCGGGACGAGGCGCTGCTGTTGAGGAAAGTTTATGCTGGCGAATGGAAGCACGATAAAAGGGAGGGCAAGGGGACTTATTTTTATGAGGATGGAAGGTGAGAAGTGTCTCCTCATTTTGTTGTTCTGAGGTTTGTTCGACATAGTTGGTACGAAGGCATGTGGGCAAATGACCAAAAAGACGGATGGGGACGAATGAACTACATTGATGGGGCCGTGTATGAAGGAGAGTGGCATAAGGAAATGCGTCACGGTCAAGGAATCCTCTTGTCTCGTAAGTATTTTAAAAAAAAGATGGTTCCTGAAGACCGCATTTACTCTCTTCCCTTTTAGCTTCTGGAGACAGATACGAAGGCATGTGGCTCGACGATGCCAAAGAAGGGCCTGGAAAGTTTATTTATAAAACGAAACGGCAGTTGTACGAAGGGGAGTGGAGCAAGGGCCTACCAAAGTGCGGAATTCTGGTCGATTTACCACCCCTGCCTGGACAATTGCCCCGAAAATATCCTATTCCTGAGGTTCGATTGGATTGACTGCCTTCGTTTGTTCAATGCTAACACCATCCGGAACAGATTAAACTTGCTGACGCCAACGGAGTGCTTGAGCACCAGCGAGAGGAACTTCGTGAAACAAGGATTACTCGCATGATGCGTGACGAGGCATAAGCTCTTATCTCTTTCCCCGTTGTTTCATTAGTAAAACTTTTGTGACTTTGAAAGAAAGATGTCACTTACTCGGAGAGGGGGCAACAGCGTCGACCTCGACGCGGTGGTAAACGCACCAGCGAGATGATTCTGCACTCATTCGTAAGATATGATATGAGTATATGCTTCGGTGTGGGTTCTGGAGTTGAGGTTTGAATTGATTCTGATGAACGGTGCAAGGGGGTTGGTTGGCGCGGGTTGCCACACGCGCAAGGTGGACGTGGTTCGAACTCGGATTAATAGAACAACGGTTCGCGCGTTTGACTCCACCACAAAGTTTCCACAGAGGCACATCAACGCGTCCTCACGTGCTCTTTATCTTCCCTCTTCCCTTCCCCCTTCAAATCGCCCGCACAGCTCGACGCAAACTTCCTCGCGTCCTCGAAACAAAGCGTTCATCAACGCATACACTGCCGCGCAATTCACGCGCCCCGCAGAAGCCAACTCATACATTTCACATGTTCACACCTGCGGGGAAGGTTGGATTCGACTTGACTTATCTTGTTTCGGAGTCGGTGCATCGGCGGCGACTACTTTCCGCTCGCCTTGGAATCAGTTTAATTTTCTTATCACGTCCAAAATACGTTTGAACCATGCACATGATTATTACCGTCGCTAATTCGAATCCGACGGACACATTCTCCTTTCGTTTTGTTTCTTGACATACATGCCATGAACAGGGGAATGAGTGATTTTGTTTGCCCACCTTTATGACCCCTTGCTGGTTGGAATGACCATTCCCATCGCTCATGTGGTGGCGCACGGAGCGGCGACAGTTACTCTTTTATTTGACTTCCAATCAACGATAAACCTTTCGTCAGGTGAACGCCACGACTCAAGGGAAAACATAAACTAGAAAACATAAACTTCAATCGTTTCATTTTTCATGCGTCCTTCCAAAAACATGTTTCAACATGCAGACTGACATAATTCTCTAACGTGCTACAGTTTTGCTGGGTCTGCGCCGCCTTTGCGCCATCCACCGTTACGGCGACGATCACGAGCACTCACACCGATCTCAGACAATCCCCAACAATCCTAAACCTGAATTGTGCTAATTGATATGCCCCTTCAATAATTTTAAAAGTAATTAAAATGATGCCTTATTTAAGGATATGATTTCTTTTTATTTTTGTGACGGGCTAATTGGGCTTTCACTTCCCTTTTTCGCCAGCATTCTATTGAAAAATTCTGATCAGATATGCGAGCTTAACACGCGAGCTACGACAGAACATCAAAGTCATACCTCTGCACGGAATTAGTGATGGTGGTGGTGTTCTTTCGCCAATCTTTCGTCTCTCTCCTTCTTCCATTGAGCCCACGCGTCCTTCTCGGCCTTTCCGGGACCTTGCGTCCAGTACCTGTGCAAAAAGAACGACGTGAATCAGAAACGCCATCGCCACTTCAGAGAAGCAGACAGACAGCCCCATTCCTTCCACGTCACAAGTCCCTATGTTGCTCGCTTCTAAGACGAAATGGGTTTGACTACGTTGTTCGCCCCAGTTTATGCATTACAACATCTATCCATTGAAGTCTAATCCGCCGACGCATCCGTGTTTCAGCAAACGTCTAGACTGAAGCCGTATTCATGAAACACGGGGTCAAGGCGGAGGCATAGTGAGTGGTCCAATTGTTCGAGCACTCGATCCTCGCAAGCGATCCTGCCCAATTCCCGTTCAAAAGCCAACAAGATGACTGCTCCGCTGTGGATTATGCAATCTATGTCCAGAAAAAGGGGGGAATCGCACTCCGCGATATTCAGAAGTGCGAGGGTGTTTAGGCCCCAAAAACACAAGACGGGACGAACCACTGGTCGTAGCCAAGATAGACAGCAAAGGCAGCGACGCCGAGTCCAAGACCGGGAAAGATGGCCCTTGCGCGCTTACTGGCGGCCCAGAAGGCGTCGTTGCGCCAGGCCTCGCGCCGTGCCCATGGGTCCTTTGTTGCAGGGACCCTGTTCTCGAGGAAGGGAACATACGGGCGTAACTTGGAGAAGGGGAAGTAGCCTGCGGTGGCGGATATCCGGGTAGATTTTGTGACAGAGAGGTTGGCGACCGAGCCGACTAGTAAAGAGAAGAAGGAGAGTTTACGCACGAAATTCTAATGAAGGGTTTAGTTAGTTGCCTGGGGGTGAAGTTGCTGGGGTGGTGTGGGTTACCGGAGACCATGGTGGCGGACTGAAGGGGAACTTCTTTTTTCCTCCCTGCCAGAAAGAAATCCCTCTGTTAGCAACGTCAGGTGAATCCAACGGAGACGACGATGCGAGAGGGCAGCAGTGTGATCCAGGCGGGGCGCGTTGTTGCGCTCTGTCTCGTGTCGCTGACGTGCGCGTTGGTCGTCGGCAGCGCTGCGGCGTTCTTTGCCACGCCGTCGTCGGCCGCGACGCCGAAGGGACGGCGGCGCAAGACGAGGACGGGACGCGGAGCCGCGGCGGCACCCGGCGGCGGTGGCGCGTCTCGAGCGGACGGCTCCGCGCTGCAACCCGCGTCGTCTTCTCCCCTTCATCGGAACAAGGACGTCATCGCAGCCGCAGTCCATCTGCCCCAGCCTCGCTTCGAGCAAATCGCAAATCACGTCACTGCAGCCTCCCGAAAACAAGTCCCCGTCTACACCCCAAAGCCAAGCTTTGCGCCGCTCTCCGCCTCCCACCAAACCATCGCGCACCGGCACAAGGCGCTGCCAACAGTCCCTATCTATCGCCCTGTCCCCGTTTTTGCTGGACAGATCTACCTGGCTCAGCCTATCTTTGTTCCTATTGATTCTCTGCCCCATCGCAGCAAGCCGGCATCTTCTGTTCCTATTTACCTGCCTAGACCTGTATTTGCTTCTCCATCTTCGTACACTTGTGCTTCAAAGTCAGGGCCGTCGACGACACAGACTCAGTCGATCGGGCAAAAACCTTCCAGATTCACTTTCCAACGCGACGACATGGAGTTTTACATCAAAAAGCAAACTGTCCAAGCTTCTCATGGACCTTCGGGAATCAGACAAATTGCAATAATCTCAGCCCCCGTATCTGTATCGTCATCAGGACCCGTGGCTGCATTCAAGACCAAGTTTTCTTTGGATAAGAACGACGCTTCATTCTTCCTAAAGCGAGGAGTTGTAAAGGCGACAATGGGTCCGGAAGGAATCAACCAGATTCCATACGGTATGTGCGATCAAAGGAATTCCATAGGATGATGAACTGATGTTTTCTTTTTTACGTACCCCACATAGCTTCCTTCATAGCCGCGACTACTTCCGCAAAGGTTGAAACAGCTGCGTCATCCTCCACAAACCTTAAAATCCCAAATCCAATTGTACCTTCCACTTCAAACATCCAATCGACTCCAAAACAGTCAATTGCTCAACCGACGACTGTTCCGTACTCCTATTCCCCGCATGTTATTGCATCAATGGCAAATCATGCAGCCTACAACTCGTTTGCTGGACCTGCGGGTCATCGTCAAATTCCGTTCAGTAAGTTTACTCCCTTGTTTTGATTTCATATGGCTGACGAATACAATTCAGCACCATCCCAGTCTATCGCTGCTGTATCTTCTACTCTCGCCCCCGAGGAAGGCAAGAGCTCTGCGACCCAAGAAGTTTCGAACGCTCCCACTTCAGCTTTGGAACCATCGACACCCCCCGTCACGTCTAACCCGAAATACACTCCTGACCAACACATGGTTGAGAAAGCGAAACGAGCCATTTCACTTATTTCACAAAAAGGACCTGGAGGAGTTCGTGTGATCCCGTATGGTACGGATTCACTTTTTTCTTGTGTTCGTTCCCTCCAACTTTCCCATACAGCCGCACCCTCACTCGCACCCGTCGCCACTTCGTCCTCTGCTTCCGAATCTAAAAGCTCTCGCTCGCCTACAAGGCTCTCAATCAGTTCCCAGCAAGCCAAGACAGTGGCACCCCTCACATCGCCCACGAGCACAGCTACGATCCGCGTGCAAGAACCCTTGCGCCCCGATCGCCGCAACCGAACACCTAGTCCAGCAAAGAAGGTGCAATCCGCTCCAACCCCTGTGGTGGTGGTTACCCCGAAGGCTGTGCCTGTATACATTCCGCGCCCCATTTTGACGACCATCCCATCTCGGCTCATTGTGAAGCTGGTGTCTCCTGTACCTGTATACGTGGCCAAGCCCATATTCGTCCGAAAAGGAGGTGTCGCGCACCTTGCTCGCGGAAAGAGCCCAGCGCGCACAAAAGAAGCGCCAAAAGAGGTCAAGAGCCGATCCAAGACGCCGGAACCCGCCATCAAAGGCAGCCCTATTTATCTGCCTAATCCTGTCTTTACAAAAATGTCTTCACGGCCGCTTGTGAAACCTAAGACGGTGCCAGTCTATGTGCCTAAGCCTTTTTTTGTGACCAAGCGTGGAAGGTCGCCCTCTCCTGCGAAAGCATCGAAGTTTCTTGCAACTATGACTCCCGTTGCTGCGCCCAGCTCTGCGTTGAGAGTGACAGCAGAGGAGTTTGTCCCGTTTGGATGTGAGTGTCTTGTTGCTGACAGGCAGCCGATTCTGGTCTAATGAATATCCATCCGCCCTCTTGTTAGCTTCAGACAGTCCCACAGATCACGCTCTTCGCGTAACAGCGCAGGAGTTCACACCTATGTCCCCTGACATCGACACGCACGGAAATGGCACTGTGTCCTCAGGTCACTCGAGCCCACCTTTCTTCGGCGGCGACCCAAACGAGGCATACAACCCGTACGCCACACCCTCCGGCGTCTACGCGCCCGTCTCCATGGGATTCGGCATCCAAGCGTCGCCCCCGATTGGCTTGGACCCCAGCGCGGCCGCATGGGATCCCATGACCGCATACATGTACACGGTCGACGGGCAGTACATCCCCGCGGCGCAAATGTTCCCAGTTGTGGATGCATTTGGATTACCCCTACCTGGCCCTGGCGCGCTGCTGTTCGAGAGCGTCGACAGCTTGCATTCAGGCGAGGACGGGGTACAGAAAGGCGTCATGAGTGCCGCGGAGAAGCGAAACCAACACCGCACGAGCAGACACAGTAGTGGGGCCAGCAAGGCGTCTGCGAAGAGTGGGGTTGGAGTGGGTCAGGCGGGTAAGAAGAAGGGCGGAAAAACTGGCGTGAACGGGTTGGCGCCTGGTTCGGGGCCACTTCCGCACACACCTACATTGGCAGATTTCATCAAAGTAGATAAGAAGAGGGGATCCGTTGAGGTTGTGGAGAAAGTGGTTCCGGGGAAGAGTGGTGCTGGGAGCCCGTCTGCGTCGGCGGGATCCATTGGGTCCGATTTCGAGCGCGGACCGACGGCGTTGGCCAAGTTGGAAGGTGCCGTTCGATGTCCAGACGGAACTTTTTGTCAGAATCAGGACACATGTCCCTATTTTCATCCGCTGGAGGTTGGTCTCCTTTGTCCTTTCTCCGATCCATTTTCAGACCGCACTTCAATATCAGATTTGCCGCTTCTACCCAAAATGCCGCTCTGGCAACGCCTGTTACTACATTCATGAGACAGGGTCTCGTTAATTTCTGTTTTAACACACACATGGTTTCGCATCGTTCTCATGGGCTTGCTTTGAATTATCTTACCCACACAGTATAGGGCCAGTTATTTCGTTTTTGCTTTGTTGATTCGGGGTTCCCTTTTCTTGTTAACTTTCATCCTGACAACTTATTATTTGATGACGAATGTGCTCGTGTGTTTTCTTCTTGCTTTTCTGACACCTGTACTTTTGCCTTGTGCTTGAGGGATGCTGTATGAATGAGAATGGATTGTGGAGCTGCTCCGTATTTTCATGTCTGTATTTTTCCATTACCATGGAACATCGCTGATGCGTGGCGCGTACGTAAGAGACATGAAAGCGGGAGAAGAGAAAGGGTTACGAGTACGGAGTTAGCGAAAGTTTAATCTTCACTGCATTTCGTACGTTGATTTGTTATTGAGGAGATGCCCTCGCGTGAAATGGGCGCGGATTTCAAATCCCAACAACTAAATAAAAATAAAAGATTCCTGACTCGGCGAACTCAACCAACAATAACAAGCGATGACTGCTGCTGCGACTGTATTTGACTATTTGGTGATTGGCGGTGGATCCGGTGGCATTGCCTCCGCGAGGAGGGCTGCCTCGCACGGCGCGAAGGTTGCCGTGATTGAGAGCAGTTGAGTTGCCTACGCTTTCCCTCATCGTCGCGCGCTAAATCACACGACTCAACCAACAGACAGGTGGGGTGGAACCTGCGTGAACGTGGGTGCGTAGATCTACGGGAACCATTGGCGACGTTCAATAACTAACGTACGTGGGGACACAGGCTGCGTGCCCAAGAAGATCATGTGGACCGCGGCGTCCATGGCCGAAATGCTCCATGAGGCAAAGGGCTACGGCTTCGATGTTGCGCAGAAGGGCGAATTTAACTGGGCACAGCTCCGGGCGAAGCGCGACGCTTACATTCTCCGTCTCAACGGAATCTACACAAGCAACCTCACTAAGGACACAATTGAGCTCATCCAGGGTCACGCCAAGTTTGTGGACCGCAAGACGGTCGAGGTGGAGGGCAAGCTCTACACTGGAAAGCACATTCTGATTGCTGTTGGTAGCCGCGCGTGGATCCCCAATATTCCAGGTGCCAAAGAATACGGCATGACCAGGTAATATTTGTATACAGTGCGTGGAGGAAAGGGTCTTATTTAACTCGCATCACGTGTCTAACCAGCGATGGCTTTTTCGAGCTCAACTACCTTCCCAAAAAAGTTGCCGTTGCTGGTGCCGGATATATTGCCGTTGAATTGGCTGGTATCTTCAACGCACTCGGGAGCGACGTCACCCTCTTCATCCGCAACAACGAGTTCCTGCGCTCCTTTGACTCCGTCATCAAGGACTCCCTCTTTGACCAGTACATCAAGGCCGGTGTTAAAATCGTCACTTGCGCCAACGCGACCCAGATCGTCAACAAGGGCACGGATGCTGAAAAGAGCCTCAGTATCACCCTCAAGCGAGTACAGAATGGTGTTGAGTCGCTTGAAGTGTTGGATGGATTCCAGGAACTGGTTTGGGCCGTGGGTCGCGATGCTAACACCGAGAAGCTCAACCTTGCTGCTACTGGCGTCCAGCTGAAGAAAGATGGATTTATCAAGGTGGACGAGTTCCAAAACACGGACGCAGAGGGTGTGTACGCTCTCGGAGACGTGTGCGGTGTCGCGCAGTTGACTCCAGGTGAGGAGTTGGTTGTTTTTTTGATGTCAATCGAAAACTCATTGACGCACGGACAGTCGCCATTGCTGCGGGACGCCAACTGTCTGAGCGCCTCTTCAACGGCAAGACAAACGCCAAGCTGGATTACACCAACATCCCCTCTGTCATCTTCTCGCACCCTACTGCCGGCTCCGTGGGTCTCACGGAGGAGGAGGCGCGCCAAAAGTACGAGCAAGTCAAGATCTACAAGTCCAAGGTACTCATAGCGCTTTTTCTTGAAGTGTTTCCGTTGCTGACCTCGTTTCCATCAGTTTACTCAAATGCACTTCGCCATGACTGAGAACTACGGCGACAACAAGCCGCAAACAGTGTACAAACTCGTCTGTGCCGGTCCGGAAGAGAAGGTGGTTGGTCTCCACATTGTTGGCAAGGCGTCCGACGAAATCTTGCAAGGTTTCGCCGTTGCGGTGAAGATGGGGGCCACCAAGGCAGACTTCGACAGCACTGTTGCGATTCACCCTACGGCCGGGGAGGAGATTGTTACAATGAAGTGAATTTAATGATCTGTGAGGAATTTCAATAAACATTCAAGCATGTTTTTCGTACGTAAGAAAAGTAATTGTGTACTTTCTAAAATGGGAAACATGTCGCACGATGAAGCTAGGCAATCCAGCAGTCCCACTGGTCTTTCAGATACCAACACACTGACACCCACCTCTGATTGGACAACTGTCACCCCTCAAGCATGGGTCGCAGATCGCTTCAGACCGCGAGAGATTCCACATTTACCCGAAACCCCAATCCCTTCTTATACGCGCGAATACGCTGCTTCGAATCAAACAAACAGTCGACCTGCAGTCGTCAGACTCGAAAGTTCAACTACGAATCAGCAAGCTCTTGCAAATATTGTGAAGCAAGAACGACTAGTGCCAATCGGTATTGTAATGTGAGGAGCGATATTCTTATATATCCTTTTCCTTTGAGACTGGTGAAATCTTATTTTTTTGGAATGCAGATTGGACAATTCCCTTTCGAGGATGCAGGGCCTAGGTGTACAGATGGAAGAGTTGGAGGCCAGACTAGGTATCAGTTCGCTGCGGTTGCAGAAGCTGAGCGCCGTCGCACGGATTTTAAATAAGTATTTGCTTTAAAAAAATATTATCGTTTTCTTCAGCCCGTCAACGAGATTTGGAGGCTGGAATCACAGTTGAAAGTGTAAATCTCTCCCATCTACCCTTGGATCCCCTTGACTGGAGGATAAAGAAGTGATGTCCTACTTCCTTCAGGAACGTCCTGAGAGCCCTGACACGCGAGCGTCAGGTTAGTGTTGAACGGACAGCCTTTTGTCTCGTATTTGCAAACTGACGTTTCCATTCTTATAACCGAACCAAACCATTGAAAGCCAAGCTGGGAAAGAAGAGGGTTAATGGTGCGGGACATCATGAAAGCGAGGGAATGTGAGTGCAGAATATGCACTGCAAATTGACGCTCCTTTCAAAGTCTGACTCGTTCCATATTTCTATATCTTCGTACTTTATCGTCCGTCTAATAAGCTGGGACTACGGCTACAATAAGCTCTTCACTACGACCAAGGCTGCGGATTTCACCTCCAAAAAGGCCGACCCGCGCAGCAAGCCCCAGAGATCCATCAAGAACGGAGCGTTGGGAGCAGGAATCGACCACGTCAGCTTTTTGGAATTTGAGGCATGTGACACCTTATTGACCGTGTGGATCGTTCCCTCATGCATTTTCACATTTAATAACCAGGATGCTGAAATCATTTTCCGCAGACGATTGGGCCAGCCAGTGAAGGAGAAGGTCAATGAAAAGGAGACAGAAAAGATTCGCCTGACGTCCACGCATCGCCAAGACTTCACGGCGAGCGGATTCAAGGTGGATGACAAGTTGTTTCACGGGACTGCCGCTGGAAGACCGACGCGATCGCAGGGCGGAGAGGTGGAGGGCGTGTTTCCCAAGACGGAGGCGTCGTGACGTTTCCGTGTCGGCGATAAAATGAGGCCATTAAAAATGATACGACGGTCGCGTCACGCATGGGCCACCGGCGACGGGCTGTCCTCGCATGCCGTGTGGCAGCGGCTCAAACGGGACGCCGATGCAAAGCTGCTTCCGTTCCACCCGCGAGCGGTTCCCGTGACGACGACGGGAGGCGCGCCTGGGCGAGTGCTGCCCGTCTCGGCCACGCACGGCTACCTTCCCAACGACGTGTCCCTCTCTGCGCAGGACTCGGCGCGGTACGCGGACCACCTCGTGCGCGGCCCCGTTCTGTTCAACGACCGTGCGATCGCGGACGGACGGATGGCCTTCGGCGAGACGCTCGAAGGGACGCCTGCGCTTCTGACGCTCGTGTCTCTCGGCGGCGGGATCCAGGGCCACGAGGGCGTCTCGCACGGCGGCTTCCTCTCCGCCCTCGTCGATTCGTGCTTCGGGACACTCTTCATGCTCGCGTCGAAGGGGATGCACTCCGGCGTCACGGCCAGACTCGAGCTGGATTACAGGAGGGCAATGCCGGTCCCCTCCAACGTTGCATGTGTCGTCTGGGTTGACCAGAGTGACGCGCGCTCGCGCAAGGTCTGGCTGCGGGGGGACATCCTATCGCTTCCGTCGTCGTCCTCGGGAGTCGCGTCGCTGAAGGATCTGGACCCCTCACGATCAGACCTGTCTCTAGGTAGACAGTGGCTCGGAAAAGATGCGACATTGTTTGCTGAATCACGCGCCCTGTTTCTCAAACTCGACAAGCAACAACTGTCCAAGGTGAAGAGCGGTGCCTCCACAAGCGAGACAGTTGGTTAGGTTGAGCCTCATGGAAATGGTGAAATAAAGCTTCTATTGGTTGACGTTGCGTGGGAAAAACATTGATGCGCGAGACCGCCTCAGCACTCGCTGTCCTCGCAACAGCTTCCTACCTCGGTGTCATGGCGCAACTGAGCTCATCTCAACCGCAGCAACAAGTGGCAAGCTACTGTTCCCGTTCTCGGACCATGTTTTGTCTTGAAGTGCAGACGACGAGCGATGGCTCAGCAGTCGTCACCGTTCAGAGCGCATCGACGGGATGGGCAGCAGTCGGGTTTGGAACTTCTGGAATGAGTGCAAATGCACCGGCCTACGTTGGCTGGAACAATGGGAATTCAGTGGTTGTGAGGTGAGTCGTCAATCCGGAATGCGTGGCACTGTGGACCAGCACTTGATTCGATGACCGATATTGACACTTGTTTCGGATGAAAGCAGCGCGAGAACGCTCGTGTCGGCTGACCTTCCGCCTGTGGCCGCCATCCCTGCCCAGGTGGTTCCTGTTACCTCTGCAATCATACAAGATGCCAAAATCGCGTTTGCATTCACTGTTCCTGCCTCTCTATTTACCAGCGGAGCGTGAGTGTCAACGCCTCTCTACGTCTTTTTCATTACTAACACGCGATATGATGTCAACAAGCACCCAGTGTGTGTTTGCATTGTCGTCCACTCCTCCATCCGATCCATCATCAGCATCGTCCACATTCAAGAGACATTCAGAGGAAGGCAGTTTTTCGTTGACGCTAAGGTCTGCAACGGGGATAGCTCTTTCCACCACCTCAAACTCGCCGTCGGCGTCGCCATCCACAATTCGCACGCAAGCGCAGAGCACATACTGTTATGACGCATCGCTCACATTCTGTGTTGTTGCTGTCCGTGATGAGGTAGTCCGACGCGTTTCGTTCACAATGTACTCATCCTATTCGGGCTGGATGGGAATCGGGACCGGCTCACAAATGCAAGGATCTATCATGTTCGTCGCATGGAAAAATAGTCGGGGACAGATGGTCTTGTCGCAGCGAGCTGGGTCGGGGCATGGCACACCTTATCCAATTGCTACAACCTTCATCCAAGAGATTTCCCCACCCAGTTCGGTAACTTTACCGGTCACCGCATCCATGAGTGTCACCTTCAGCCTCGCAAGCAACAACACCATTCTCTCCCTCTCGTCGGCACTCCCATTCATTTTTGCAACAAGCAACATCAGTCCGAGTTTCCCAGACGATCCAACCTCCAACTTTCCTCAACACACCCTCAAAGGTACCATGAGCCTTGACCTCTCGCAACTCGGGTCCGTCTCCGCTGGCGCCTCCACCAACGATGACGCAGGCTCGCTCCAACTCTGGCACGGTATCCTGATGTTTTTCGCATGGGGCGTCCTCCCCTTTGCCCTTATCTTCATTGCGCGATACTTGAAAACGCGGCTGGGCCACAGCTGGTTCCGCATACACGCGGGTGGCTTCATGTTAGGTGTGGGCGGCCTCACGGCTCTCAGCCTCCTCCTCATTGAGCTCCAAGTCTCCCCCGGAGCGCAACGCTTCCTGGACGCGGGCCCGCACGGTGTGCTTGGTCTCGTGCTCTGCTTCGTGCTCCTCCCAACACAGGTGCTCCTCGGGGTGCTCTGCAACATACTTTACCGCACCCTACGTAGGGACGTGCCCTGGTGGGACCAGGTGCATTGGTGGTGTGGGCGCGGGGTGGTTGTCGCGGCGCTGGTACAGTTGCAGCTCGGGTTGAATACATACGGCGCGCCTGCGTGGGCGACCGTGCTCTTGTGGGTGTGGGTGGCGGTGGTGTTGGCGCTATTTTTGGGAGTTGGGGAGATGTTGTGGGGCGGTGTTGTGCATCATGTTGCGAAAGCAGGCTCGGCTTATCCGTTCCCAGCGGTGCGGCGTGGACCGGTGGGGTTGCGGTATGCCGGGAGCACGGAGATGGTGCCTGTTCTTGGTGATGCAGGTAGGTCCAGGGGAAATGGGCATGTTATGGGTCCCCGCGCACCTGTGTGGATGAGCAGTGCGGAGGATCGATGAGGGGTACGTCAGTGGCAGCTTGTTACCCTTACTGAACTGTTAACAGTGAATTGAATTAGTATCCTTAATAAATGAACGTAATTTTATTGTAGATTGCGTTCGTGCTCTCGACAAAGCATGCGTTTTCCAATTTCAGGAAGTGCAGACAAAATTGTGCACCAAACATGTCAGCCACTCTTTTCCTGGGCCGTCTTGGCACCCGCGTCGAGGTTCGTGGATTACTTGAATGCTGGCCTGGTGGGCTGAAGGAGGGTGGCCTCGGAGGGAGGGCAGACGAGGGGGGAGGGTGGTGGAGGCAGGGAGGGAGTGCGCAGTCAGTGACTCACCAGCGACTTACCTGCATTGCACCACCATCATCCCAGCAACCCGAGCTCGACGAGCTGTTCGGCAAGTTCGGCAAAGTAAACAGGTGAGACGGTTGCTGCTGTTGAGCAGCCACGCCGATGACTCACGCTCGCAACCCCCGTAACAACAACAAATAGACTGGACATTAAGCGTGGACAGAGCTACAACTTCGCTTTTGTCGAGTTTGGCGAGCGTCGCGACGCCGAAGACGCCCAGCGCGACCTCGACGGAAAGGAGGTTTGAACGCAGTCTCGTCTACTTCACTCTGTCTGTCCGTCTGTCTGTCTGTTGGCTGCCCGTGTCTGTCCGACCCGCGTGAGCCTTTGTGTCGGAGCGTGGCGTCTTCTCGTCGTTGTCGTTGTCTCGCCTCGCACCCGCTGTCTGCCTCACATTCGTTGATGTCTGCGCCTGTTCCTCTTTTCCCTGTGTCGTGTCGTGTTGCCTGTCGTTTCTCGTCGCTCGTCGTTTCGTGGACCGTCGTCGTTGTTGTCATCATCCCACTGTGATTCTTTCGTCGGAAACTGCCGCCCGCCGGAGCGTTGCAAACCGCACTTCTGCCCCCACCCTGCTCACATTCCCTCTTCACGCACCCATCAAAAAGCTCTCGGACGGCTCCCGTGTCGTTATTGAGTTTGCCAAGGGTGCCAGCCGCCCGCCCCGAGGTGAGGGAAGAGACCGTGACTCGAGCGGATGCTTCAAGTGTGGCAAAGACGGCCACTTTGCCAGAGACTGCCGTGAAGGTGGCGACAGGTTTGTGTTACGACCTCTCCTTTTTTTTCCACAAATTTCCATGGACGACTGTTTTGACAATCCGAACAAAAAAACAACAACAGCTATGGAGGAGGACGCGGAGGAGGTGGCCGTGGAGGCTACGACAGAGACAGCAGACGTAGCCCCCCACGTCGTCGGTATGATGACCGCGACCGCAGCCCTCCCCGTCGCCGTTACGACGACCGCCGTGACGACCGTGACCGTAGCCCACCCAGAAGAGACGAGCGCGACCGTAGTCCCCCAAGAAGAGACGACCGTTCCCCTCCCAGAGGTGGCATGGCCGCTGGCTCCCCTCCTCCCGCCCGTGACTGATTGGGAACAATTTTCGAGCGCTGTAGAATTTGACAGCAGTGAAGCCCGTGTTTGTTGTGAATTTGTCCTGGCTTGGCTTCTCTTTCACTTGTCCACTATTATTTTCTCTTTGTTCTTGGGGTCTAGATGCTTCCGTTCTCAGCAGGAGGCATCTTTTATTTCTGGTAGCCGTTATTCAAGAATGAAAGCGCTTACTTACCAATCCTCCCATGGAAGCTGGATCATCGTCGTTAGATCAACAACGTCTTTAGGTTCTCTGCTTATTCGCACTTCAATAACTCTCGCAAAGTCACCCATGTTTGTTCGTCTGAAAAATGGTTATCAACACGGTGTCTCGAAAACTTAAAGCAGCCCCAGATCAGATAATGATCTTTCGCTTCCTTGCAGAACTGCCTATGGGTGGCTTTTGTGAATGCCTCATTCTCCCCTCTGGTCCAACACCCTACAAAGAAGCTCCTCAGATTGAAACGCTTTTTCATGCTGTAGTCCGAGACCCATCTAGAGCTTATGGAAAGACATCGAAACACCGGTCCATTACTGAAGAAATCATCGCTGTCGGACACTTTCCGATGATTTCCCTTCCGGTGATTTCCCTTTGTGGACATGTAAAGTTGCGTCAAGGCTCCTCCAAAATGAATTTGGAAGTACTCTCGAATCTTTGGCCAGATGTAAGCGGACGCGGTTTTGTTTTCCCTTGAATATCAACACATTATCCATCATTCTCATTTTCATACATACAGAATGTGCCAACTAACAGAAACAACATGGCGGGGGTATTTGTCAAATTGCCGACACGAGAAGCTTCAATAGCTGCAACTGCTCGTCACTCCCGTCTACCAGCGCGCGATCCACAAGCCCAAAGCTCTCACACATGCGCGCCTTCTGCATAGTGGAGAGCTCCACGTCGCCCAATACGCGGTCATGAAGCTAAACGAATTCATTCAGGTGAGAAAAAAACAAACACTTCAATACAAGTGGGCTCATCGAGGAACGAGAAAATTTTTTTCCCACCTGCGACACGAGTTGCGAGCCGCTGTATCCATTCCGCGTCACCTCCTGCACGGCTTTTTGTACCGCGTACACTTCCCGGCGCATCCAAGCGGTGAAAAGGTCCTCAATCACGGGTAGGGGAACCACCTTACAATTGCGACGGGAGGGGGCACCACGAATTAGATGATAAAATGCAAAACAACATTAGGATGGGCTCCTTTTACCCCAGCAATTTCGACAATAGATGTGGCGGGGATAGGCTCGTACTGGTGCAAGCGGAACGCGCTTTGGAGGTACATGATGGCTTTGCGCAGGTCGCCTTCGGAAACGGTCACGAGCATATCCAGAGTCTATGGGAGTGGATGAGAAATCGTCCCGTCATGATTGAAGCTGAGATGGGCAGGAGATGAAAAGCAGATGGCAGATAGCAAACCTCATCCGGGCATTGCACGCCCTCCGCGTCGGCAATAACTGACAGCTTGGCCTTGACACTCGTGCTGTGCAAAGGCTTGAACCTGAATTTGGAGCATCGACTCGCAAGGGGTTCGATGATTCTAAGTAGAAAAGAGGGGAGCTTAAGCAAAAAAGGATTCTTGTGAGTAATCGGGACATACCTGCTCACGTAGTTGCAAATTAGACAGAAACGCGTCATTTTGGAATACGTTTCCATGGTTCGGCGCAAAGCGCTCTGCGCATCTACTGTCATGGAATCTGCCTCATCTGCCACCGTGGGATATGAATTGGGTTGGTTACTTGGATTGTTGGTCCACGAAGGGTCCTCCATTCCCCCAATCTACATTCGTTTTCGTCACATCGCCCAACCACCGTCCACTCTCTGGATCCAATATCCATCTGTTCAAGCAAATGTGCCTTACATACCCAAAATAATAATCTTGAAGGGGGGAAAACTCTTGCCATTGGTCCCAGTCCCAGCCGACACGGAGACGCGTGCAAAGTTTTTCACTTTTTCGCGAACAATGTCGATGCCTCGTTCATCGGAAGCATTGAGTTCAAGGACGCGGGATTTCATTGCCTCCGGACTGTGGTGGTTGGGATGGTTATTGACTTTTGAGGGGACCCGCTTGGTTGTCTTGTGAATCCACTGACCCGTAAATGTCTCTTGCGAGAGCGAGAATCGTGCTCGTCTTTCCGGTTCCTTTTTATCCGATTGAGAGAATGAGTGCGAAGCTGCAGCCCGAGGGGGGGAGGGGGGGGGAATGGGGCCAACCTGCGGGCCCATAGAAGAGGCAGTGCGGCAGCTAGATACAGACAATGGAATTGCATGAGATGCGGCATAGCAGACCCAATGCATTGACGTATTTACATTGTTTGAGTTCATTGTAGCGCGCAGGACCTGGACCGTCTCCTCCTGCGCAGAGATGTCGTCCATGCTCTTGGGGCGGTACTTTTCGATCCTGTGGAATGTTACTGCGATGCACAGCGGAGCGCGGATGGAGAAGATGCGGGTGGTACCAGGGCAGCGAGTCCTTCATGGGAATTATAGTGTATCTTTAAAGCAGTAAAATGTCTGCTGTCAACGAACACCACCGCCCCCAGCAACAAGTGGATCTTGCCTCGCAGCGACTCGCGCTCCTCTCACTGCGTCGCTTCACAGCGACAGACACCGTCACCCTCTCGCTCGCTGACAACCTGCTCGCCACGCTCCCCGCCCAGTTCGCCTCGAGTCTCACGCATCTCAGGTGCGTACCACTTGTTGTCTTGATGCCGAATAACCAGGGACACTCCGTCACTCCAAGGTACCTCAATCTCAAGCAAAATAACTTCAAGCTCTTCCCTCCCGCCCTCACACAGCTGCGGTCGCTCGAGATTCTAGGTATCCTAATGCCGTCTGCTTGTATTCTTCTGAAGTACCACTACTCAAACCCGCAGATCTCTCGCGAAACAAGTTGTAAGACTCCCTCGTCCTTGCATCCCCCCTCACTCAAGCCCTCTCCAGAAAATCAATGCCCGAATCTCTCGGAAACCTGCATTCCACCCTCAAAGTATTTAGCATAGCAAAAAACCACATCCAATTCATACCTCCTTATATGGGCACGATGAGCCAACTGAACGTACTCAAACTTGATGGAAACCCTTTTCAATGGCCGCCCTCGGACGTGATTGCACTCGCCATTGCATCCTCAGACGACCGTTCGGGTTTGGTTGCTCTGAAGGAGTACCTGCAATCGCATTCCATGCCCGATTTCAGGTATGTGTCCAAACGCGTCGCGTCGAGAGAGTGAGCAAACATACAAGCATCCAAAGATGAGGCAGCCAGTATTACAAGCATCCTTTCTATCCTTCATATTATTTTCTACATTGAATCCAATTCCTTGTTGCAGCTTCCCATCAAGCCCACTATCGGACCGCATGTCCATCCTCTCCGTCATCCCTCTCGAATCTCAACAAACCACAACTGGCTCCACTACAATGCCAGCGTCCTGCGTGGAGGCCGTCGAATCCCACCTCCGCAACTCCACCGGCACCCCCTCCCCCATCAAGTCTATCCTACAAGCTAGTGCAACCCTTCACACAGCAGTCTCCCGCATTCACCGCTCCCAACCCCCAACCCTTAAAGACGCGCCCCACTTCCTCCCCACACACCTCGATGCCCTCGCGATCAACATACTCTCCATTCTGGAGGCACTGACCGCCAACGACACCGCCAACGCGTCCGCCGCACCGCCGCCCGTTTCCGCCGCCGCCATGCGTCAGGCTATTCTGGACCTTGTTGACGCACAGCGCAGCCTCATTGCTCTCGTCATCAACGGCGACGCCAACACCCTCGCTGTTATGCGAACAAAGACGGAGGGGATGGACATGCGAGTCGCTCGCGCGGCCGTGGCGGACCTGCACGCCGCGCAAATGGACATCTTTGAGGCCGTGGAGCGTATGGGTGAGACGTCAACAGTCGCGGGGCCAGATACAGGGATGTGGCGATTCCGAAATCGGAAGGAGGCCGTGCGGCTTGCTGAAGAAGCCCTCGTGCGCGGAAAGGACGCGTTAGAAGCATTGAGCGGGGTTGGCGGGTTTGCTCTGGTTGCGCGGTTTGAGAAGGGGTTGGGGGCGTTTGGGAAGGCGAGGGGAAGGCTGGCCGGGGCGAGTAGTTCGGATTTTGGGCTGTTTCAGGCATTTGGGGAGGATTGCGTTACCTTTGTGCAGGTTCGTGTTTGCTCGTGCTTGTTGGGAATGTTGCCTGATTTTTCTGGACGCCCCTCTAGATTGTTGCGGAAACGATGGTGGCTTTGCAATCTCTCCCAAGCGCACCTGCTTTAATACAATCAAGGCAAATGCTAAAGAGTGTGGGTGGCACCTGCAAGAGTCTATCGTTGCTCTTGATTCATAACTCAGATACCCATAAATAAATTTTGAAGATGAATGTTGAAGTTGGCTGTCAATTCAAGTCAATAACTGTACAATCGCTGGGTTCCTCGTCTTGCAAGCGAAGAGACCATGTTGATTGAAATGTATGTGCGATTTACACATTGGGAACTTGAAAGTGGACGCGTGAAAGTGACTCAGACTTGTTCTTGCCTATGCAAAGTCACAGCATTTATCACACTTGACCACACTGTAAAATGATTTGTACGCGTTTAGTACCAGATTGCTATGTCGCAAGGAGCCAGTTAGGCGAAATAACCCAATTGATTACTTGAATCATATACCAGGTCAGGTGGCGCACCGTGGAGCCTGTTCGTTCAGAAGTTTGTTTTGTCAATTGGTTCGCACGGTTTCTTCAGCTTTGCCGTACAGTTGTTCGGAGTTTCGAAAATTCTGATGGGTACAATTAATTTTTATAATTACATTGAAAGAAGCCCTTGTTCCTCGATTAAAACTGTTTGTCAGCAGCGTGATGGACAACACCGCCCAGCCGCCACTCTCCAATTGCCCCAAACAACACGAAGACCACCAGGACGACCCACAGCCAAAGCAACACACTAAAAACCACGGGCGCTCCATAGAGCAAGAGTCCAAGTTGAGTGTTGATGATTGCCAGAAGAACCACGGATCGCCCCAACCACCAATGAATCCGGTCTTGAATCGGGATCCCCACGCGATCCGGTTTGAAGAGCCTGTCAGACACGAAGCCAAGGATGCATTGCAGCGGGTAGATAATGAGCGCAATTACGGTCCCCAACACTCCATGCAGGCTTGTGAAGAATCGCGCCTCACCGGCTGGAATGTTAATTTCAACGGCCAAGAGACCTGCGGCCATGAGGCCTCCGACACCCGCGAGCATGAGCCAAAGATGCGTTTTGAACCAAAGGTGGCCCAGTCGCGTTTTCATATACCTTGCAATGAAAATCGCGGCAGGGCAAGCCACGAACCATGCGGTAAACATGAGGATACCATGAATGAGAATGGGATCGATTGAGCTGGTCTTGGAGCCGGTGGCCGTGGAGACAGATCCGAGCTGCGAAACATCCAACGAAAACGAAGTATAAAGCGAATGAATGGGAAATGACGATCCTGATAGTGAAGGCGAGTCAGGACCTTGTCTTGAGGCACCAAGAATGAAGTTGGTGGGCCCTGACAGTGAGAAGACGCCCGAGTTTTCGGGAACAGAAAACGTGAAAACGGTTGAAGCAGATGAAGGAATCACCAAGCTTGACGGCACACTTTGCAACGCCACTTTTTTGCTTGTCGTAGCCGGAGTGTCATGACCCGATGCCGTCCTTTCAGACACAACAGGGCTTCCTTGATTCATCCAGCCCACAAATATGGTACTGCCAGCCATTCGACTGCCCGTTCCAATCGCAGCCCAGCCTGAATAGCTGGAGTATAAAGTCACCGTGATGGTTCCTAGCGATGTGTCTCGGACAGCATTCACGCAAAATGATGACGTAGAATCATAACAGTACACAGCAGTTGCATAGGTGGAGTTGGCTTTGACAGCGGAACTTGCGCCTCCAGACGCCGCGGGAGTGTTTGAGCCAGAAGCAGGTGAACTACTCTTGGTCGCATCAAAGCTCAATGAAAATGAATCGTAATCATCATGTTTCTTGAAGCTGGAGCTTGCGGAAGTGGGATCGGTGGGCGCCTTTGACGAGATTCCATAAACACATGGCACATTGCCAACTGAAAACAGGCCTGAGTCTGCCAGAAACGAAAACGTGATGCCAGCGGTACCCTTGAAGTCCGTCACACTCTCGGGAGGTGTGCTTGTTGTCGTAACAGTGCTCACAAATTCAGGCGTGCTGTGTTTCAGAAAGCTGCGTTTCGATACCAGAACATTGTCGCCATTGTTCCACCCGATAAAAACCGGTGCGCTGCCACTCATGGCACTCGCGCCAAATGCCACACCAGCCCATCCAGAGGAAGAACTCTGCACAGTCACGAGCGACATGCCACTCGAATTAGACGGGGATACATTCACGCAGAAGGACCCCGTCGAATCCGCGCAGTATGTGGCGCCAAGTACCGAAGAAGCAGCAACTGCCAAGACCAAGGTTGGTGTATGCATCCTCGTCCTTTTTCCTAAAAGGGGTTCAATGAATTAGTTACCACTGTTTGACGTTTCATTATGAAGTCATTCGTCAGAGTTTCGATCCAAGTGTTAATGAATCTTCTTTTCCTGACTAACATGTTATTCATGATGAAGGGGAGATGCAATTCTTTGTTCCCTGACATTGCTCATTCCAAATTCTGATACTGTCCCGTTCCATGCGACTGCCCAATGTCAGCCACTCCCCGCTCCAGCATGGGTTCCTCAACGGGTGTACTGCTCGTTTTGTTTCCGTAAAAACCTCCCATGACGTGATGTCTCGCCCCCCCGAGTTTCCATTCGCCCACATACCCAAATAGACCCAACATAATCAAAACCACAAACGTCCAGTAAAGCACGACAACTGCCGTGTTGGCACCATACAATCCGAGCCCCAGCTGCACGTTGACCAGCGCTAAGAGAACCGCAATGCGGCCCAGCCACCAGTGCGCCTGGTCTTGGATGGGCACGGCAACACGGTCGGGTTTGAACAGCGCGTTGCTGATGAATCCCAGTGTAACTTGCAAAGGATAAATGACGAAGCACAACACGAGACCAAGGATTCCGTGTGAGGTCGTGATAAAGCGCGTTTGTCCATTTGGAACAGTCAGTTCCACACAAACGAGGCCGCCTATGAGGCAAGTAGCCACGCCAAAGAGCATGATGTTCATGTGCGTGAGGTACCACGTATGGCCTAACCTCGACTTCAAGTAACGCGCCACAAAGATTGCAAAAGGAGGAAGAACAATCCATCCCAGGAACATAAAAATTCCATGAACGAGCCAAAGAGTCATGGTATTGTCATCCTCTGCGGTGCCCACAGAGATGGATCCCAATTTGGACACGTCAAGTTGAAATGCACCCCTGATGTCGTGTTTTGGAAAAGATGATGCGGGATCACTTGGCGTGCTTGGAGATGTTTTGCTTGACGCAAAGATGAAAGTGGATGGCCCAGTTGCAGAAATGATGCTTGCAGACATCGGAACAGTGAAAGCAAATGACAGGACTGCACTGGATGGCAAGTTCAGAGATGAAGGAACGGAAGTTTGCCTGAAGATCACGGAAGAAACTTGTGATGGTGTGTTGTGACCCGAAGTCGACCTTTGAGAGATGAGAGGATCATGGTTGCCGTTGGACCAACCCACAAACATGGTGGAACCGTCCATCTGAGAGCCTGTACCAATAGCCGCCCACCCACTGTTGGTTGAGTAAACAACAAAAGTGGCCATGTTCGAAACAGCATCACGTGTGACGACAAGACACACTTCCTTATTGGGGCTGCATGCACTGGCTTGGGAAATGGTTGCACCCACAGATGTGGTGCTGTTGCTGTTTTGCATGGACCCTGCTGCACCCGACAGGTCGAGCTGGAATGTACCGCGTCCCAAATTATGTTGCGTAAATGATGCCGCCACATTGGTTGGGTCGGACGGTGCCCGTGATGATGCGGCATAAATCAAGTCCGATGAGGCTGAAGTGGACACAATGTTTGCGCTTAGTGGAACAGTAAACGCGAAGGCGAAGGAGTTCGAAGCAGGAATCGCGAAAGATGTCGGCACCGTAGTTTGAGTGATAAGCTGTTGTGGGGCCGTAGAGGGCATCACTTCTCCTTTTGAGAAGCGTTGCGAAAGTACAGACTGTCCCTTGTTGTTGAAGGCAACAAACATGTTGGAGTTGCTCATGCTAGTGCCTGCATGTGGAGTTTAGCGCTCAAGTAATTGAGATTGAGTGCAGGCTCACCTGTGCCGAATGCCAGCCAGCCAATATTCTTGCTTGCAGATGTCACCGCGAAGGTGGCCGTCCCAGCGGAGGTGTCGACGGAGGCGTAGACGCAGACCACGTTGCCGCTGCTGCAGACGCTCTTCACGATGGCTGCGCTTGAGGCTGGGTTTCCGCTCGCAGCAGCGGAGATGTGTGCATTGGCGGCTGGAGGCGCTGCGGTGTTGCCACTGCGGTGCTCGGCGCACGCGAGGTGAGTTGCGACAAGGGCGAGCGCCGCTGGGTGCCGCAGCATGCGCATGTCGAGGGCTCGGGCGTCTGCCGGGCGACGGACGCTTTTGAAGGGGCGCTGGTTCAACCCCAGCCGGGTTCGATTCAGCGTGTTCGGCAGCCCTGTGTTCTTGTCCCCTTTCAATGGAGGACGGCGAGGAAATGGGAGGCCGACGGACCAACCGATGCCACTGCCTTCACTGATGGAGTGACCCCGATTTACAATCAAGGTGGCAGAGGTTGGTAAACAAGAAGGGATCGTGATTGCATAATCACTAAAGTAATCTTCGCATGTCGCTCTGTTGGGTCACGCACGCTTCATGCGTGATGATGACATGCTGTATTCGCAGTAAACAACCATCCTTGTGCAAACACCCTCGCCCTTCATACACGCAGCGACCAATTTCCAGCCAGGCATAGACCACCTTTCTCCCTATTTCAACACGCTCTGCGGTTGAACATTTTTCATTGGTGTCCATTTCGATGCCGACCCGCTTGACATCGATGCTGGCGGCACTGCTCCCGTTGTTGGCCATGGCCCAGACGGTGGCACCAGCCACTGCATCGCACTGCGTGTCGGGGAACACAATGTGGTGCATGAGCGTGGAGACCAAGAGCGACGGAACGGCTGTCGTCACCGTCCAGAGCGCATCGACCGGATGGGCGGCAGTGGGCATCGGAGCAACAGGAATGAGTGGGAATGCACCGGCATTTGTGGGCTGGAATAATGGAAACTCAGTAGTTGTGAGGTGAGCTTGTTTCGCAATCTGTCCGGAATGTGTTCGCCCCGATCCTTTCCTACCCAGCGCAGTTACATTGCTATACTTTTACTGACATAAATATTCATGTCGCTCTAAAACACAGTGCAAGAACTCTTGTGTCGGAGAACCTACCTCCGGTGGCTGCCAGTGCTGCTCAAGTGGTTCCAATCACTTCCACGATAATGCAAGGCGCCAATATTGCCTTTGCATTCACGGTTTCTGCTTCTCTGTTTGCTAGCGGCTCGTACGTTGTTGTTTTTATGCGACTGTATGAACAGGTATCCTGAACACCTCACAGCATCGACTGCGTATACGCCATGTCTCCTACACCACCTGCCAATCCAGGTTCCCAGTCGAGCATGTTTTCAATTCACTCTAGCGCAAGTTCTTTTCAGCTTTCCTTAAAACCAACGGTCGCGTCGGTTGCGCCCCCTCCTCCCATCTCGAAAGCGTCCACCGTTATATCTTCAACAGCTGTTGCGCCCACTACTTCGCATTTTTCCTCGCCCGCTCAATCTACGGTACCCTCAGCAGGGAGTGAAGTTGCTTCTGGAAGTGTGTGTGCGTCCGGCGGCACGATGCTATGTGTGGATGTGAACACGATGGCGGATGGAACCGCATTAGTGACTGTCCAGAGTGCGGCCACAGGGTGGGCCGCGGTTGGATTCGGCACCACGCGTATGAGCGGAAATGCGCCCGCTTTTGTGGGTTGGAACAATGGAAATAACGTGGTTGTAAGGTAAGCTTGATTCAGACATTCGCGTGGGGCTTGGGTTTCTCATGCTAGCCTGCCAGTGCGAGACAACTCGTGATGGAAGATGTTCCCCCTGTGGCGGCCACGGCTGCTCAAGTTGTACCAGTCACTGCTTCAACCAAGCAAGACGCCAAAATTATTTTTGCCTTCACGGTGCCAGCTTCATTGTTTGCATCTGGAAGCATCGACTGTGTTTATGCCTTGTCACCCACTGCGCCAAGTACTCCAAGTTCTTCATCGAGTACTTTTATGGTGCATACTGAGGCGGACACCTTCAAAATGATTTTGACCTCGGGCGGGACTTCAGCTACGAATGTGATCGCGCCAACAAGCTCATATGTCGCTCCAGAAGTCCCAGTTGCTACTTCGTCACCATCCACAAACAGCACAAACCTGGCTGTGAGCAGAACACAATCACAATCTACTTTCTGCGCAGACTCTTCGTCAACATTTTGCGTCGTAGCCATTCGCGATGACAAATCGCACCTCGTTTCTTTCACAATGTATTCCGCGTACTCCGGTTGGATGGGTATGGGTACGGGCAGGCAAATGGATGGGTCGACCATGTTTGTGGCTTGGAAGAACAACGCCGGAAAAATGGTGGTTTCGCAGAGAATGGGCTCAGGTCATAGTACGCCATCCGCCGTCAGTGGAAATCAGTACTTTTTCATAGACCAGGCTCCTGCGGGAGTGCAAGTCCCAAGCTCCGCTGTGATGGTCGTTACATTCACTATACCCACCAGCGCAAACTTGATTAGTCTCACGGGCGGCTCCTCTTTCATTTACGGAGTCTCAGATTCTAAGCCGATTAATCCAGACTCTTCGTCCTCGTCCTTTTCGCAGCACAACCTTGAAGGCACATTCTCCCTGGACGTATCTCGGCTGGGCATCATATCTCAAGGTGCTGCTGATGACAATACGACGACCTTGCGACTATGGCACGGTATCGTCATGTTTCTTGCATGGGGCGTTGTACCGTTTGCATGCATTTTCGCCGCGCGATACCTCAAGTCTCGGCTCGGCCACGCTTGGTACCTCATCCACATGGGTGGCTTTCTCTACGGCGTAGGTGGCCTCACCGCTGCCGGCCTCGTTCTTATTGAGTTGACGGTCTCCAGTGGACAGCGGCGATTTCTTGACGCGGGCAATCATGGAATCATTGGACTTGTCGTGTGTTTTGTGCTGCTGCCTTTGCAGTGGATTCTTGGTTTCGTCAGCAACGCCTTGTTCCGTATGGACCGCGACGGCGTACCGTGGTGGGACCGCTTGCACTGGTGGTGCGGACGTGCGATTGTGATTCTTGCGCTCGCCCAAGTGCAGCTTGGATTCAATTCGTATGGAGCGCCACAATGGTGCACAGTTGCGTTCTGGCTGTGGATTGCGGTTGTCCTTGTTGGATTATTTGGAGGAGTCGGTGAATATTTGTTGGGTGGAGTTGTGCATCACGTCAAAGAGGACGAAGTGTCAAAAGACTTGCCTGAACGGGAAATGGGACGATTTTTGCCGTCAGCGACACAAGATCGGGAAGGTACGGAAATGAGGGTGAGAAGTTCTCAGCATCCAAGCACCGAACAGCTGTTGCGTCGTTAAGCGTTTTTCCTGATTTGCGTAAGATTAATTACACCGCAATACCAAATAAGAAAATTGGATCCAATAATTGAGTGAAGAAAAATTCGCGATTGAATGTTCGCATTCTGATTGTAGTCAGTGACCTTGGCCTCCACTCCCGCCTTGGACAGAACGCACGCAGCGATTCCCAAAGCAACGAATTGAAGTGACGCTGGCTGCACATTCGGTATTCACTGGCTGGTTTGCAAGGCATTTGGCACCGAGCAGGTGATGCCCTTGAGCTCCCAGTCCTTCTAGCGTATTCTTGGAGCATACTCTCAAGGTCACGGTTTTGACGGTTGTACCCATCTCTGACTTAACGATGCGAAGAAGGCGAACGACAACTGCCAGGTGCTGGTGAACGGTTGGATCGTGGTTTTGCTTGCCAGATTCGGGCTGGTTGAATCTATTTACCATTGAGCCGCATTTTCGGAGTGGATTCACATGATATCACTTGAAGGTGACGAAACTGAGTCTATTATTAAATGCTGAAGATAAAGAAAAATCAAAGCTCCAACACAAATCCGGCCTTCCTCTGATGAATGTGAAAAACGGCGTTGGCATCTTTGGAACCTTCAGGCCCTGTCGGCGATACAGCCCATAGGCAATGCAAGCTATGCACGCGACATTCAATTTTCCTGTCTCGTAACAAACGAACGCTCACCTGCCGGCCGTCCCAGTCACATTTCGCGGCACATCAAACGACACGCTAAACGCGTCCACAAGCGGTGTATACCCACCCGCGAAAGAGATGCTACCCGAAGCCGGTACTGAAGCCCCCATGATGGCATTTTTGAAGACGGGGCGCCCTTTGCCATTGAAAGCGCGTTGACTAACGATGGGAGGGCCACCTGGAAGACCCGGCCACGCGACAAAGACAGGTCCTGAATCGCCCATGTAAGTTGAGTTGAACGCGACTCCAATCCAGCCGTTGTATGATGATGTGAGGGTAACGTGAACTAAGTCCCCAGCTTGCTTCACAGCGATACAAAAAAGGGACGGATCATCTGCGCAATAAGCTACTGCTTGAACTACGACGGACAGGATAGACATGAAGCTGAGGCTTCGGATGAAGGTTGTCCAAACGGGCATTGTGTCCTGTTCTCAACAAAATGAAACAAAGGATTGAGGAACGAATGATATTATGACAAAGTATTGGATGTTAAAGAACGTCAAGAGAAAGACGGTCAGGCACGCAAGATGCGCGAAAATCTTACAGGGTCAAGAAATCCAAACTGCGATCATCTACCGCAACTCCATCAGGGTAGTCTGTTACATCCCGTTCTGGCGGCTGATATCGGTACTCGTCGCTTTCTGCAACCAAGAATTGCTCCCGCTCACGTAACCGTGAACTGACTCCGTAAACTCCGTCCTGCTCATATATCCTCCCCTCCCTATCCTTCTCATCCATCTCACTATCCTCCGCCACAGTTGCCACCGCCGGACTTGCCCCGCCCAACCACCACTCCCCCACACCTACAAATAGCCCCACTCCGATGAGGACAACCCAAATCCACCACAAGACCGTCGTCCACACTGCCGCACCATGCGCAATCAGGCCCAGCTGCATCTGCACCAACGCCAAGATCAACGTCACGCGCCCGCACCAGTGATGAACGCGGTCCCACCAAGGCACCTGCACGCGGTCCGCACGAAAGAGCAGGTTGCACACGAATCCGAGCGCGCACTGCAATGGCAGTGCGACAAAGCAGAGTAGAAGGCCAATGATTCCATGCGCGCCGCTCTGTGTGAAGCGGGACTGCCCCGCAGGTATCTGCAGCTCAATGCAGACGAGGCCGGCAATGGTGAGGCCGCCGAGGCCGTAGAGCATACCGTCTAGGTGAAGAAGGTACCAGGTTTGTCCCAGTCTCACCTTCATGTATCGTGCAATGAAAATGAAGAGGGGGACGACGACGCCCCAAGCGAAGAACATAAGGGCGCCGTGAGCTTGTTGAAGCTGCAGGTTTCCTGATGTGACAGCGGCGTTACCGAAAAGTGATGTACTTTCGAGCGCGGACGCATCGAGGGTAAAGACTCCCTTCAAGTCATGCTGTGCAAAGTTGGAGGTGGGGTCGTTCGGTTTGGTGGGACGTGAATTTGACACCGCCCAAATGAAGCTGCTTGGATTTGTGAGCGAAACAATTGGGGTTGTGCTGCTAATACTGAAAGAGACGGACATGGCTGCGGAAGCTGGGATGTACACAGAAGATGGTGGGTTCGGCAGAATTGTAAACGGGATTGAACTCGGTCCAGGGACACTAAGAGGTTGATTGTGACCCGTTGCAGTTCGTTGAGAGACTACCATTGCGTCCTGCGTATTTTGCCATGCAACAAACATGATACTACCGTCCATTTCAAAACCTGTCCCAAGACCCATCCATCCCAAATAAGACGTAAACATAGTGAAGGTCACGAGCTGATCAACGTCATCCCGTGTTACAACGAGGCAGAATGTACCCTGTTTGTCGGCACAAAACGTGGATATCGTTCCGTTGGCGTTTACGACAGCAATCGTCGACAAAGATTGAGCCGCAGCAGTTGTTAATGTTCTAGTGGTTGTAGTGGTTGTGATTGGGGTTACAGATGAGAATGTAAATGCTGAAGTTGCATTCAAGCTGTTTGCTGCCATAGTGGCCGCGACTAAGGAAGTTGCCATTGCTGTTCCAGTTGCTGATGAAATCGGTGCATTGGCTAACTTGGTGGTGGAGCTGGAGGAGGTTGTCGTTGAGGTAGTTGTCGTTGTGGGAGACGGCCGCAACATTGACTGGTGCAACAGATTGAGGACGGCACTATCGATTGTGGACGCGGTTTGTTGAATACGTGTGCTTGAAGGTAGTGGGTTGATTTTAGGTGCTGCTGGACTGGCTACTATTTCCGCGATATTCAAGGTAAATGAGCCTTCTTGGGAATGTTTGCCGAAGGAGGAAGCGGGAGAGTCGCGATTGGGGGGCACTGCAGCCGATGCAGCCCACACACAGTTTACCCTGTTGATTGCATATAACGTTACTTTCCGTTTCGCCAGGAGGGGGGTTGGGGGGTTTAAGGTTACGTAAAAGAGGGGTGCATTTTGAACAGGTCGGTCTTGACACTCACGTTGCGGGGAACAGCCGTGCTGGCACGACCGCCGAGAAGGCGACCTGCGCAGAGTTCATTGGCGACACGATGCTCGCGGACGGGGCCGAGACGAGGTTCGCTGCGGCGCCGAAGGGTGGCTGCGCGTGGCCGTCGGACAGAACGCGGTAGCTTGCCACGGGCGCGCCGCCGGAGCCCGTCCAGCCCACGAGTGCTGGCGCGCTGCCGCCCATCGAGCTCGTGCCGAACCCGATCCCCGCCCAGCCAGACGCCGTCGACTGCACCGTCACAGTCGCGTCCGTCGAGCCAGACGGGATGTACACGTTCACGCACACGACGCTGTTGCACCAGTTCCCGCTCACATCCGCAGCCTGCACCGCTGCTAGGCTGCTCGCAATGGCGCTTACTACAAGGGCAAGGCGCATGACTGGATTGGACTGCAGTCTAAAATCGATCCTCAAATTAATGGGATCCTTCGAACAGTTGGCAGTCTTGGCATCAGCATCTATCCCCTTCCTGTTCTTGCGAATCACTCACGCTTTTTTTTTTTGCAGTCAAGCTGGCGCAACCCTCTTACACTTTTATTGCATTGTTAACACGAATGAAGTTTAGGTGTTAACACGAAGGAAGTTTAGTAAGCATCAAATTGGCAGGAGTGTTCGCATCATCAGAGTTTTCGAACGAAAACGCCACAGTGGTAGCAGCTGAATCGTCTGAAACCACCATCCAAACGTGCGTGAAGTACGAGTTGACTTCCCATGACTGGCCACTGTTCAATGTAGCATACAGGACCATCTGTCCATCATGGTACCAGTACACCTTGACTGCAAAAGGCTGATCGTTTGTGAGGTTGAATTTGACTGGCGCAACCTGCTGAATCCCCAAATCCACACGATTCAAATTACACACGTTCTGCAGAATTGTAGCAGACGTTCCAGGATACAAAGTTACAGGGTTAGCGCTGTACCATGCCTTGACCGACTCGATTGTGCACTCTGTCTTCTCAGCATTCACCGTGATAGTTCCCACTTGGATCACTTCATAAACAGGCCCATCCTTTTGCACACTCCAGGGTGCAATTCCAGCACACAAGTTCCCATCTCCGCTCTGCGCGGCCAGGGCCACATTCGCGTAGGCAATGGCAGGAACATAACTCGCTACAGCAAGACTCGTGGCGGTGAGTTCAGTCACCAACTCAAACCAACCTTGCCCCTGATTCTCCATGTCAATCGCGAAGCTCACGCTCATACCCGTACCCAGGCTTTGCACAGTCTGCATCCACGTGGTGCCCGCCAAGGAGAAGTCGAGACGTAGCGTGTCCCCAGGTTGCACTTGTATCGCGGGACCACCATAGCATCCTGAGTAGCCCGGGGCTTGGCCAACCGTGTTAACATACTGGGCGGAGATCCACCACTCATTCTGCGCGCCAAGCTGGTTGGGAGCGCAGGAGGAGCCGTGGGTAAGAACAGGCTGCAACACTCCATTGTCGATGGGCAGAAAATTGCTTGCATAGCCAGGCTGGAGGCCTGGCCAAATGAAAAGGGTTTGGCCTGGATTGATGGTAGGGAGCGGTGGGACGAGCAGATCTACCGTCGCGCGAGTAAACGTGTTGCCGCTTGAGAGGAGAACGTTGAAGCCTGCTGAGACGTAGATTGCATGGAGAAGGAGGAGGATACGACTCGTGCAGCTGTGCATTCTACGCATTTCAGAAATGATTGAAGAACCGTGATGGGTCGGAAACTTTCATTTCCTGTCAGGAAAAATCGCCAGCCACAGTCCCAAGGAGTGACTCAAACGAGAAAAATTAAACAAGTATTTAACGTTCACGGGTTTTTTCCTTCTGTTCACTTCGCCTCCTTGACCGGAGAGACCACTCCAGCTCCTCTTCAGCGAACACCTACTGCCAAAAAACCAGCTCAGATTGTAGTAAAGATCGGGTTGCCTGATACTAATTTAGATGATTAAAGGTTATAAGCGGATGGGAAGCTTGAGGAGGAGAATGCACAAGCTATGGAACGTGTTCCCACTCTGAGAATCAAGTAAGCAGGATGCTGGATTCGGGCTGTACTTCAGTCTAGTTTGCAGATTTTGACCTTATATCCTTATAATTATTCAATTCCTATGACATTCAAAGGAATTATCTGACTATAATATCCAAATGGAATTCAAAGGTGCCTAAGGAATGAAGTATACATTTGACCACAGGAGAGACGAATGTCACATGGATTGGAAGAAGAAGGAAGAAGACACGACTCCTGCTGTGAATGTTGGAGGGCGAACAAAACAATGGGAAACCCCTTACAGAACAGACACGATGTTTCGAGTTTTAAGATCTCTTGAAAGTCTAAAACTCGTAATCTTAAGACTCGAAAAGGAGAGATAGCTGAAATAGATCTCCTGAAGCGGAATACCTAAATGCTAACAGTCCAGGATATAGAGCAAAAAAATTCATACATTAAGGATTAACAGAAATTGTCGATATCCTCATAAAGCCAACCAGCATAAAATTGTATGGTCCCAACGTGTACACACAAATTTCACATCATGGATCTGACCCCCCTCCCCAATCCAGTCTCGGTCCTATGTTGCCTTCGTAATGCGCCTTGCAATCAGTATTTTATCTCTCCCAGTTTTTGAGAGAAAGAATTGAAATTCGTCGCTTTCTGGAGATACATAACCTCGCTACTTCTTATTATTTGTTTACTGATACGTTCATATGAGATGCTTAGGTTTAAAAAGAAGGGGTGAAATGGAGAAACTAAGGGCGATAAACAGCAAGACAACGAGCGATAACGAATAAGCCAAGAGGTCTACACCTGAAAAAAGAACACGATAAAAATAATAATAATAACTATTCAAACCCTTAGTTTTAAGAGGGCTTCTTGACTACCGGCACTTGCACCACTGCCAGAGGGCACATCAAGCTGATACTTGTGTGTCTTTTTTGTGGGAAGCCGATACGTCCCCTCCTCGATGTAGAAGCCTCGGCCATCTTCCATGGCCAGTTGCTTCTCGACCTCGTCCAACCTACGCCGCCTCTCCATTTCGTCCCTCGCCTGTGTACTCGAAATATAAGCGACAGCGCTGCCCCCACTTCCACTCTCAATCGCTTTTTTTGTCTCGAAGAACCAGTGCCCACTCGTACCCACAACACTGGGTACCGGCAACGGGGCCATGGGCCTGCCGATGCCCACAACCGACCCGTCCTCGTTTCGCGAAACCCCGCGATGTCTCCCAACCAACATCATCTCCCCAATGACGCAGAACCCAATCAAGACTACGAGCCCAATCCATAGCCAGTAACCGATTATCCAGCCCAACGCACCGTTGCTCCAGAGGTTAATTCCGAGGTAGCAGTTGATCATCGCGGCGAGACCCAAAAAGCGACCCGTCCAGTGATGCAGGTAGTCCCACCAAGGGATGCGCATGCGCGTCGGGCGGTAAAGCGCGTTGCTGATCACGCCGAGGAGGATTTGGAACGGGTAGGCGCCAAAGATGATCACGGCGCCAAGGATGCCGTGCACGCCGTTGCGCGAGAAGGCGGTGCTGTCCAGACCGCCACGCGCGATTTCGACACAAACTAGGGCTGAGATTGTCAGCCCACCTACGCCGAGGGTGAGGAGCATAGTATGCAAGGGGAACCAAATGCGTTCGAGACGCGTCTTCATATAGCGTCCAATGAAGATGGCGAGAGGGGTGAGGACAGCCCATGCAACAAACATGAGAGCGCCATGTACAAGGACGAGAGTAGCGTAGTTCGAGGGGGTTGAGGAAGTTCCAGCGACATTGGCGCTGCCGACTTTGGAAACATCAAGCATGAATGCACCATTGATGGAATGCTGCGAGAAAGAGCTGGCTGGATTCGACAGGTTGGACGGTGCCGAGTTGCTGGCAGCGAAAATCATACTGTTAGGCCCCATGGTGCTGACAAGTGGACTCGTCTCTGGTACCACAAAGGTATAAACGATGTTTTGTCCAAACGGAAATGTCGCACGCGCGGGAGTCGATACAATTGAAAACTGACTCGTCGCAGCGACGTCCGGTTGCACATGGCCATTACCAGTGCGCTGTGATATGACAGGTTTCCCCCCGTTCATCCAACCAACCAGCATGGTACTTCCCGCCATTTGAGTTCCAGACCCAATCCCAACCCATCCATTGAGGCTTGAGGACACAGTGAATGTGACCTGCTTCGCGGTCGCATCGCGAGAAGCGTACACGCAGACAGTATTGGATGAGTCGCTGCAAAATGAACTAATGGCAAGATTTGTTTCAGTCGTGTTGTTGGAGGGAACGCTTCCGGGATTGGCCGTGGACGAAGCTTGAGGCGCATTCGATGAGGGGGGTTGAGCGAATGCAAGAGAAAAGGTGCCCTCAGAGTTATGCTTCGGGAAATTGGAAGAGGCTGAGGAGCGATCGATGGGAGGCTGGGAAGAAGTCGCGTAGACGCAGGGAACACTGTTTCCAGAAGGCAAGGTCAGAAGTGTCTTCCTCCACTCAACTGAAGTGAACCCGTAAAAACTCACGTTCCGGTAACCAGATTCAGCGGCACTGCAAACGAGAAGAGCAAGCTTCCCGCCTGCGAACCTGAGAACCCTGCAGTGGCTGAAGGCGGAGTGGCCAGTGTTGGCACGGAACCTGCCGAGGCCGGCATTTCCTCCCTTGTCAGCATCCGCTTGCTGATGATAACCCCACTGCCACTGCTCCAGCCAACATACGCAGGCGCATTCCCACTCATTCCTGTTGTGCCAAACCCAACGGCAGCCCACCCAGCGGCCGAGCTCTGCACTGTGACCAGTGCATTGGATGAGTCCAACGAGGCCACGCTAACGCAGAGGCTCCCATTCTTGTCCACGCAGTACTGCGCTGTTTGCACGCCTTGGGCATGCGCAGCGAGGGCACTTGCCACTGCCGTTGCGGGGCTGAGGAGGCGCATCGTTGATCCTTTTTTTCCTTTGTCGGGATTGCCAGCGACACGAAAGTTTGACAGAATTTTCTTTGGGGGGGTGTCAGCATTTCCCATCTCCGTTCGGCCAAGCACCCCTGTCCGAATGTCTACCGCCAAAATTACTGCCAACATTACACCAAAATTCCATTTCAGAATCCGATATCGTTTCCACTGCTCTTCTGCTGTCAGACACACGCACCGTCTATCGAGAATTACACCATGTTCTTTTAATCATTGAATTGACGACGCGCCCTCGTCTTCCTTCAGGTTGAAAACGCGCAAAGTCCGCTCAAAGTGGCTCGGTAACGGGCATTCGACGCGTAGCGGTTTTCCCTCGCCATACCAGTCCTACGCGCACAGGTGAGACCCCAGTCAGCAACCCCTCCAAAAGAAAGGGATAGATAAGAATCTACCTTGATCCCAATTTCGCGTAAATGAAGATGGATCGGGACAGTTTCAATGTTCCCAAACGCTGACTATGTAAAAAGAAACAACGCGGCGGTTCCCCCCCATCAGTACATGCACGGGCAAAATCACAGCGGGAGCACGATTACACACCCGAAGCTGCTTAGGGCATCCTGGACCGTATTTGTAATCGCCGAGTATAGGTACACGCAGGCTCTGCGCGCAATGCAAGCGTAGTTGGTGTTTTCGGCCAGTGGATGGTGTCAATTCCATCCATGAGAGCTGGTTTGCAGTTCGATTTTCAGATATATAAATGTGGCAAAGAAGCTTGTTGGGTCGCATCCATTACGTGTTTTTGGGATTGAAGCACACGGAAACCTGTGACGGCTTTTTTTATATGAGCGTCTTGGTCAGCGTCATCTGGAAGAAAGCGAGTACGTGAGCATCCATTCTCTCGGCGAGCATACTTCGACGACGAAAACTCACGCCACTCAATGACGGCCAACTTCTCGGTAGGAGCTTGGCCATATTGCACAATTCCCGTTGTCACGACGCTTTCCCCATTTTCCGGTACACCCAAGACAATACCATGATACTATCGCCGTCAAAGGGCATTATCCTCAGAGTAAACGGACAATCCTCACACAAACCTTTTTGCACAACAACTGTGACGCGTCATCCGCAAATAGTGCGGACATCCTGACTGCACTTTCTTTGGTGCGTGCAAGCACGAGACAGCCCGTAGTGTCTTTATCAAGGCGATGCACGAGTCGAGGGGGCTCCGGGTTGTTGAATTGCAGCCCTATTACATCTTGTTAGCTGGACATGTAGTGATTTCAGATCACTTTGAGATGTACCATCAAGAAGATTGGCGATGCTGAGCCTCACTTTCGATCCACCCTGTACGGGAAGGTTTCTTGGTTTGTTGATGACGAGGATGTGCTGGTCCTTGTAGAGGATGCTGGATTCGACATGAGAACAAGGTGATTACGATACAGAGGGATGGATGCGGTACCCTTTTTCAAGGATGGCGGTGAGGAGGTCCTGGTTTGATGCTCTTCGTGTCAGCCGGTGAATCTCATTGCAACTCAACAACGGACCTCCTTCTCGGAATGCAGACTCTTGCGTTGTGTGGCTGTAGAAGCAGAAGCGGATGCGGAGGCCAAGGATGAGGAAGCGGGCAGCAGAACCTGGACAGTGTCGCCTGCATGCACAGGCGTCTGGGGTCGGAGCAAGCCGCGAACGCCCTTCGCATGCGCACTCCCGCTGATGGAGACTTCTCCATTGAGGATCTTGAGCCGCGCGAGACCGCGTCGTAGTGCAAACGTCTTCGCTACGAACGCTTCCAGCGACGAGGCGTGCTGCCCGTCCTCCACTACAACACGGCGAGCCGTCACAGCGGCTGCATTCGACTTCGGACCTCTCCCGGAACTCCTTCCGGGACCACCCGTTGACGGCACCCGAGGAGGAGGACGGCTGCTGAACAGGCGGCGAAAGGTCAACATTTCACACGAACGAAGAGAATTGTCAAAAGAGGAAGCAAAACAAACAACGAAGAAGGGACCATGGAGTTCACGTCGCAGCCAGTGAGAAACAGGCCTAGAACATGCCACGTCTGTGGCTCCTGCGTCGCGCCCGCGCAAATGGCCCTGCATCAAAACAGATGCATCAAGCGCAACATTCTCTCCTCCTCAAACTTCCTCGTAACGATGGACGGTTCTCCAACGCCACCCATCGCGTCTCCTTCCCAATTCACCCACAGCAAGAGCTTCAAGGCAGCCTCTCCAACTCGAAGCAAGCTCCCCGCCGCAAAACGAAGCCTCAGCGATATCCCCATGCCTAGCAGCCCTAAAAAGCAAACCGCGTCTTTAACTACCCATGTGCCCGCACCAGCTTCACCCGTGAAACAGACTCTGAGAAGGATTCCTATCCCCGTGCCCAGCAACCGTGTTGCAGAAGCCGCTGAAGCAACTTCGCACATGTCCACAAGCACCTACAGCCCCACAAACATTCCCCAGCTGGCGGCAAGCGCGACCAACATCCGGTTCCAAAGACCCGAGATGGTCACAGGAAGCCGCGCGAGGGAGCCTGCCGGTGGCGCGTCCAGTCCGGTCAAACAACAGCAGCATCAGTACCAGCAACAACAGCAAAAACAGCATCAGTCTCAGCATCCAGAGCAGAATTTATATGAACAGAGAGTCAAGCCCGCCCAGTCTTCGCCCGTGCGCGCGCATCATGAAGATTATGTAGATTACTCATGCCCTGAAGGGTTGGTAGCCAAAATAGAGACTGCAGCAGCAAAAGTGTCGCGGTCTGTCCAAGCGCACAAACATCAGCAGCGTGCGGCTGCGCCAGAAGTGCAGAGACCGGGGTCTGGCTCGATTCGTTCTACAGTGGGGTGTGATACAAGGGAAAGGGAGGACGAAGTGCCTGAAAGTACGGTGCATGAGATGGAGGATGATGGACAGGCGAGGGGAGGGTATGACGCGCGACACTACGAGGACGCGGCGCGGGAAGAAAGCGGCGAGCTGGATGAGAGCGACCGCACGCCCTGTCCACGCTGCGGCCGCAAGTTCGCAGGAGAGGCGAGACTGGTTGGTGCGCTCTCTCCGCTGCGTTGCGCTGACGGTCACCGCACCCGCGCAGACGAAGCACGTCGCCGCGTGCGCCAAGCTGAAACAGCGCAAGGTGTTCGACGTGGCCAAGGCACGCGTCCGCGGCACCGACCTCGAGCAGTACGCCGCCCACAAGAAGACCCTCGACGCGCCGCACAACGGCTCCAGGTCCAACGGTGTCGCGGACCGCGCCGTTCAGCCCGCCGCCAAGAAGAAGAACTGGCGCGTCAAGCACGAAACCTTCATCCGGATGGTCCGCGCGAACCGCGACGACGGGACCGGGGGCGGACCACCCGCGCCCAGCCTGCCGGACCCAGATTACGTGCAGTGTGAGCACTGTGGGAGGCGGTTCAATGAGATGGCGGCAGAGCGGCACATTCCCATCTGCGCCAACACGAAGCATCGCCCTAAGCCCGCGATCAAGGCGGGTAGTGTGGGGGCGGCGGTGGCGGAGGATGAGGCGAGGATGCGCAAGAGACTTGATTTTAAGCCTCCTGTACCCAAGGGGAAGAAGAGCCCTGAGAGGAAAAGATAATGTATGCAGGATTGACTGCGATGGTATTCCTGCAGAGGAATCTCAAGTCTATGAAGTTGCTCGGGGTTGCGATCTGTTGCTGCATTCAAGGAAAGAACAGACGAGGTCTCTATTTTAAACGGGCCGAAAAAATTAAATTAAAATGATCTCTCATACTGAATGCGTTGGCTTGTTTTATTCGAATGGCGTTTTGTTCTGAGCAGCACTCACTAAATCAAATCCAATCAAGAGCAACAAGGGAACGCAAAGAATCAAAAGCGTATCTCCAAGTGACACAAGGGGCCCCACCAGCGACGCCAAGAGCAGTACAGACAATGACGCTACTAACTTGCTCACGATGGATTTCCAGTTCCATCCCACCAACGTCACATATAGAAGGAACTTGAAAACAAGAAGCGCGCTGACAGCGACCGCCACAATCATGTTTGGTAAGTTTGCGTTCGTCAGAGAGTCGGCCCCACCACTCAGTCTCGCAGCCAGGTCAATCCCCACAGAAAACAGGACGAGTGTGGCATGTAGCGGGAAGTGGATATAGCAGTAGATGACGCGGTACGTCGGGTTTCTTTCAAGCATGTCGCCGTATGGGGTTGAGAAGTAAATCCACCAGAGCATGAAGAGGAGGAAAAGCCCCGCTATTGCAATCTTGACGGATTCCGTGTTCAGTGCTCCGCCGTCCAGCGCCTCGGAGGTAGCAAGCGAGATGGACATGATTATCTCGCCACACAGGATTAAGGTAAGTTCGCCGTGCCGGTCAGCAGAGTAATGCGGATGAAAGGGTGATGGCACCAGGTTGTTGCGTTCTGCAAACAGGGCGGGCAAGAGAAACTCAAGGGTTGCGAGCGTCACAGTCCAAGCGACTGCAGTCTCAAGGGTGGGCTCAAAGTAGCAGGATAAGACCCACAAGCACTGTAAGACAAGTAATTCTCCAGCATGCTTGAGGTTATTGAAGCGCCGCAAGGGGTCCTCAATGGCTGCACGGACACGAAAGAGGAAGATGTGGAAAACGCGAATGATCACGTACCCCCATACGACGCGGAAATAACCCCCGCCTGTGAACTCGGCGTGGATTCCATTAGAAATTAAAAGGACGCCAACCATCTGGCCGAGGGTTGCCAATCGAAACAGAACATCATCGACATTGTAGCTGGAAGAAAAGAGCACGTATGGGGCCCAGCTTTGCCACATTGCAAGAAAGGTTGAAAAGAAAGTAAAGCTGATGAAGGGTGTGAAACCATCTGCCGTCAGGAGGGCACTTGTAAACTCGGACGAAAGCGTGGACGCGCCAACGGCAACAGTCAAGTCATACAAAAGTTCCATTGGTGTGGATCTTCTGTTTTTTTCCTGTGGATCGAGACCAATCATGGGGACATAGAGACGCGCTACGCCAGTCCTCGATGACCTTTGCGGTTGAGGGCAAGTGTCCACCTTGAGCTGTTGTTCCAAGTCTGAAGCTTCCGCAGTCTTTACTGTACGATACGCGGATGCTGTCGCAGATCCCATCGCGTCGTGATTTGCAGAGATTTTCCCGGTGCTGATGGACCCTCCGGTGACCGGCAGCTCCCTTCGATCCACGGAGACGCGTGGCCGCAAAAGGGTGGAGACCGAGCCGCAGAGCAAGAAACAGGCGCAGGTGCGCGCGGCTCAGCGCAAGTTCCAGGAGCGAAAGAAGCAGCTTGTCGACGGACTCCGGCAGCGGGTCGCCGAGCTCGAAGCGGAGAACGCGGCACTCCGACGTATGAAGGGTCCACTGCCAGCGATGGGGCATCGGTCTGCGCACTATTCGCAGCGGCCCTTCCGCTGCCCCGATTGCGTGTGCCCAAACTGCGTCCATCCATCGCATTCCAGTCCTCCTTCGCGTGCAACAGATGCAGCCGCAAGATGGAGGGCTCCCCTGATTCCATCCGTCGATCCCATGGCGCTCGATGCACCGCTGAACCTGTCTTCCAGTTTAGTACCGCTCATCGAGCCCTCTCTGGCACCAGTATCAACACCAACAGACGACCTCCTGCAATCCCTGATATCAACACCTGCAGATGGAATCTTCCAAGCTCTCAGGTTTGGCAACGGAGGCAGAATGGGTCCAGCTGCTTCAATGCCTGACCAGCCGGCTGCGTCTCCGTCTCCGTCCAACACAGGGACACCAGTCTTCCCGCGCACAAAGTCAGAGGAATGGCTTGACGTGGTCCAGGATGCCTTTCCCTCACGCAAGCATGCGCGCGCAAACACGCGTCATCCCGCCGTCGCGGCGCAGTCGGCCTCGGAAATGTATGGCGAACCGCGTGTGGAGTTTGCGCGATACATTCTCAAAAAGATTCCAAGCTTGCAAGGTTGTGTCTATGTAGATCATCTGTTTGACGTCTTTCTGCAGCAGGCTGCGTGTCGGGAGAGGAAAACGATTGAAGCGAGCATGATTTATTTGCTTTATGCGTGGTGCAAAATTATGGCCATCGTCACAGATCCAGCTGAGCGGCGATTGATCTATGAAATGGACGAAATCTTTCACAATATTAACCATAATCACATGATTTACTACTACGGCATCGGGGCACAAGCGTCGGAAACTTTTGAGGAGCTGGTGGGAAATATGGAGCCCCCCCAAGCAAGCGAAGGTCTCAAACATGACCTTCTTAATATTCCGTCATTTCACAACGAAGTTGCAGCCAAAGCTATTAACGAGCTATGTTACCTGTATTATGGCGTAAGTTCTCTTTCGTATTGTATTTTCATTGACACATTATTGCAGCCCATCAACGCGGAAATGCGATTCTTTCGAGTGGGGCATTTGATTCAAATTTTGCAAGACATGTGCGTCACCAGTGACGATCGCGCTTGCTTCCTTGGAACACTGGACTCGCTTGAAGGACCAGTGAGTGGCCCCGAATTACGTACACACGCGCGGAATTTAACCCTAACTTGATGCATGAATGGTCAGGACGAGATCATGGACAGCATTGAGGCATCGATGAAAGCGTTAAACTTGACTGTGAAATAAAAAAGTTGCAAATCACTGCGGTGTCTTGTAGACATTGGATAATAGGAGGATTGTATGACTCGCGGTCAATCAACTTCGCCGTGACAAATCCACCTTCTGGCACATGGCCGACGAGGCGTCGTGGAACGGCCACCATTCGGACGATGGCGAGCAGTCGCAGCAACGGAAGAAGGTGGGACGAAAGCGGACGACGTCGGAGCCGTTGACAAAGAAGCAGGAACAGACGAGGCGAGCCCAGCGGTGAGACCACCGCGGCCCTCGTTACGGCGGCGTCTAAACCAGCGCCACCGTCACAGAAACTTTCGCGAGAGGCAGCAGAACTATGTCCGCACCTTGGAGCAAAAAGCGGAGGGTCTGGCCGCAATCGTGTCCTCCGAGCGCCAAGAGGCCGCCGCCCTTCGCAAGCGCATTGCGCACTTGGAGGCGCTGTTGGCGGCTGGCGGCGGCTCGTCAGTGGCGGAAGGGGTCTTGGTCGGTGTTGGTTTGCCTTCAGAGATGGGATCCAGTCTGGCGGCACACCCACCCCCGCAAACACCAGCATCCCGGGAAATCTCGGATGCTTCAAAGCCAGAACACATGGATTCAGAGTTCACGACAGTCTGCACTTCGCCAGCTTGTGCCGCGCATAAGGCACTTCTTGCCGCGGAAGTCGCAACCCTTCAGCTTGAGCTATCCTCTCTTCGGCTTGACCACAGTCGTTTCAAACAACACGCTTTCGCATCATCAAATCTGCTGGGAACTTCTGATACTGCCGTTCTTCCGGTCAAGATTTTCGATACTCGTACGTTATCAGATTCCTTGCTTTCCCATCCGCTTCCTCCAGTTTCAGCCACCATTGCAAGTTTAAATAATCAGCAGCACAATAGTTCAATTTTCGATCCAACACTTCCCAAGCTTCCCCCTTCACTAACAGCTTCCTCCTCCTTCGTTAATGAGGCATTGAACTGGATGGATATCGCGTCGTTAGCCCAAAGAAGGAACTCTCGCTCATTTTCTGAGCCTGATCGTGAGAACAGTGTGATTATTGAATCCGGTTCTACTCAGGCTTTGACGGGCAAGCAAGTTGCTGCCGCTGAGTTGTATGGGCCTCCGCAGGTACCTACCCGCTGCCTCTGTATATGTTATGAAGTGTTTGTTTACCGCGCGCACAGGTTGAATTTGCCCGGCAAATGTGCAAGTCGATTCCGAGCTTGAGGGAGGTTCAAGATGTGGATGTTTTATATTCGCTCTTTGTGGTTCGTGTCATCTTATATGATTGGACGGGGTATCTAGGCTGATGGTTCTTACTGTTGCAGGTACAAGCAAAGTGCTGCGATACGACGATGTTGTTGAAGTATCACGTTCAGATTGTGCGCGCTTGGTATAAAATGTTTGATGCTGTAAGAGATATTCCTGCTGATAAAAAGGCCCTTCTTGATGGTGAGGAATTTGGTTTCCTGGACTGGCCAAGGCGCAATATACCTAACAGTTGAGATTAGTCGACGAAGTTTTCCACTTGATCAACAAAGATCACATGGTGAGGGTCAGCTTCTACACTTCTGTACACTGCTGACAAAAAAACGACTTAGAATCATTTTTACTCTATCGCCGCGCTTGGGGCCAGGCATGATCCAAACAATAGCTTCGCATCATCCACGTCGATCACAGCAACCAACCTGGACCTTCTTCGAGATGAACTTCTCTCAATCCCGTCCCTCTCCAATTGCAACGAGCTCATTGAGACACTCTGCAGAACTTTTGCGAGACCCGCTAACCAAGGCTTCTTCGCGAATTCAGTTGTGGTGAGGCAGCTTGAACGGCAGTGCAACAGCCAAGACCGAGCGAGGCTGTTGAGCGCCCTGTATAAGCTGAGAATGGCAGACACGGCCAAGCATGAGTCTGTTTTTGAAGATGTGTTGTCATCTTTGGACCGCATATCTATTTCGTGATTCGTATCCAACTTGAATGTATTTGCGAGTAAACTCTACTTAATAAGGATAATCAATCTTAGCAACGAGACGATCCAGAATTTTTGCACAGCCTCAGATAGCCTCACACTGCTCTTCGGTAATTCTACAAATCATGAAAGCAGCTCTCGTTGTATCCACCATCTCGCCATGGATGAAGTTTGTGCGCGAAAGAAGCATACATGTGTTTTTTGTCAAGTCGATATTACCTAAATATGTAAAACATATTGGATAGGTAAGAGAAAAGAGAAGTATATTCTAATAAATAAAATATAAACCAGAATAAACTAACATTTCAACTTAAAATCCTCTGCCACGGGCTCAAGCATCTGAAGCAGTGAATACACCAACCTACTCGATCCTCTACCAATGACCCTGATCTTTTCTACGCTTTGAATACTGGGCGAGATACCCATGCTGAGCTTGAGCATCAATCGCGACTCAAAAGCGAGTTCTAATTCGGCGAGTTCGATAGAGCCTGACGAAGGCCAGTCCAACTGGTCGGAGCTTCCTACTATTGAGTAAAAACCTGTTGCAACCGCACACTACAACTAAGTATTGTTCTCAAGTCTTCACTCAGGAAAAGGCAAGTCTGGACCCAAAAAGTTGAAGTGGAAAAAAGAATGACAAGATAAAATGAAGGATTAGGGCATCAATTATTCCCTCGCGGATTGACCAACCACGCGTTCGGAAGCAGAGGACGGCTGCACGGTACGATTTGTGAGTTACTGGGAGAGACGAACTGTTCCTCGAATTTGAATGCCTCTATGAAACTTCCATCAGCACTTGCCAACACCCATAACTTCAATAATCTGGCCAGATGTTCAAAGATTACGCGGCTCAATTTGAGCGAGCCACGCTATTTCGCGTTTATATTCGCTTGGGGTAGCAATCACAGCAACCAACACGGCCAGGCCAATAAAGATGTATTACAAACTACCTCCTCAAACGGTTACTGCAGCATGCAGCTCCTGTCCTTACGCTGGGTTATGCACTGGTATCCTATCCGTTTTTCGCAGCATGTTACGATTTTGAGAGGAATATTGTAAGGCGTCAACCCTCACAAGGTTCTTCTTCTATTATACCAAAAAAAAAGAAGTGTCCGAGGCGAAACCCACAAAAGAAAACTGAACATGAACAAACTCGTCCAAACAACAAGAAAGCCTCAACAATCCCACAAGCCAACTCCACGGAAGGAATTCCATCGCCCTGCCTACTTCCCGCCCGCAATCAAGTGCTGCATATACACAGCAAGCGCATCCGCTCTCTTCGTGTGCAGCTGCATCAACGGCTCCACCTTCGCCCCGCGCCTCGCAAGCACTCCTTCCACCCCCTCCTCCGCAGCCCACACGTCAGGACACACGCGCTCCTTGACCATACGCAGTAGTTCAAAGTAGTCGCTATGGCTCATGCAGCGCGCGGCCATGAAAACGGGGAATCCGTCCACGGCCGCCTGCATGCGCAGCACGTGCGCGTGCCATTTGAGCGCGCGCGCAAAGTCGCCCAGGATGAGCAGATTCAAGCCGATGGCGAACCAGGCCTCGAGGAGGAGTGGGTGGTATGTGCCCGCGGGGCCCGTCTTGACGATGTCTGGGTCTTCGAAGATGCTCGTGGGACCTGGAGGGAGGGGAATGGGTTCGAGGATGGGCGGGTCGTCCGCGGATGAGATGAAGGAGAGCTGTGAGCCTCTGCGGGAGGGGATTGCCACGAGGGTGGACGTGCTGCTGGCGGGGCTGTCAATGAGGTTGGAGGAGGAGGGCATGATTTGGGGGTAGACTTGGCCGCGACTTTCGAGGGCGCTGCGAGGAATGCTCTTCATGAGGCGGATGCAGTCGTCGCGCGGCGTTGTGAAGGATAGTCCACGCGTTACCACGACTAGGGCACCTTCAGAATCGGTGGAAGCTGCTGAGATGCGTGCGGGCGGCTTCTCATCCAGACCAAAATCGAAAGGTTCCATTGTCATTGCAAAGTGGTTCAAAAAGTACACGTAATCCTTGATGCTCTTCTTGGCAAGCGTCACGAGCTGGCTCTTTGCCTGTGGGTCAAAATATAAGATGCATGAGTTTCAATGAATGTACTTCTGATCGATGGAATCGCATTCTGATCCGTCTTTTCGCTGCCTCGCTCGAACACTATTTTCCACTCTCGACACATACCTGATTAAATACGCCTTTGTACGAATTCACTTTTCCCAGCATCACCTCATGCGCCATGTACGCAGTACTCGGCGTCTGAATCGCTTGCTCCATACTCGCCCTCGCTCCACTGCCAGGCGCACCAGATGCAGACGATGCGGGGGACCGAAACTGCTGATTCACTTTATGTATCGCGGTCTCAATGATGCTGACGGCATACTGGTGCTGCGTGGCTGCGCGAAGAAAGTAGAGTTGCGATTCGTACACTTCGTCCGGCTTCTCCGCCTCTACGTGCGCATTCTTTTTCGGGCTTCCAGCCATGGAGTGGCTCGAAGAGTTGGTATTGAATGGATCTGACATGGTATCGTCTGTAAGGCTACCGAATGGGTTCAGGTGTTGCGCGTAGAGGGCCTTGAGGATGAGGTCACGGCGGGTGTTGGAGAGGGCCGCCGCACTCTTGCCGTTGCTGACGAGGGCGAAGGAGGCCGGGGGCGCGTTCTTTTTGCTGAGGGCGATAGCGTGCTTAAAGTCCTTCAGGGAGGCCGGGAAATCTTGCCTGAAGGCGTGGACCATTGCACGGGTCCGATAGTAGGCAGGTGTCATGGGGAAGTGAGCGATGAGGGTGTCAAGGACTTCGGTAGTGGTGTTCACTGCGAGCGTCCTCGAGGGGATTTTCTCATGAAAGAAATGTACGTAGAGTGCATCGAGATTATTTGGATTCTTTTTGAGAACCTGTGATGCGGTTGGAGGGGTATGAGATGAGATACGGCGAGGGGGGGAGTCCAACCTTTGCTGCAACGTCGTCGAGTGCGCTCGCGCACTGCATGCATACGACGGATGCTGCGACCTCGTCGATGCGATACGCCTTTGCCATCTTAGCGACAGCCATTTCCCTGAACCTGTTTTTTTATGTTTTTGTTACGAGACTTGTTTGTTGTGATTCGGACAGGTGCGACGGGAGGGTGCTCGGCGCAGTGACGCACCTTGCAGCGAGAGAGCGAGCACGCACGCCAGAGCCTGGCCCGGAGAGTGTCTGCGATGCCTTGACTGCGAGTGCGGCTGCGTCGTCGACGAGCGCGCGCACCGCGACCACCTGCGCGAGCACGAGAGGATCCAGCGCATGCACCGAAGCCGCCGCCTCAATCGAAGCAGCCGAAGGCATCCCAGCCACCGCTCGAGTCCGCGTCGGCGTGTCCGCGTTCATCTCAAGCACAGCCTCGAGAAGAGAGACTGGCAGCGACGACCTTCAGTGGCTGCTTTCAGTTTCACACTCGCCTCAAGCAAGCACGCCCCCTACCACTGTCCGTGGAACGATGCTATGTACGGCCAGTGCTTGTTCCGCGCAATCAGCAGCGTGTGGCCCGCAGACGACCCAACCCCTCCTCCGCGTGTGTTGGCCATACCCTTCCGTCGTTGTCAAGCCAATGCAAATCAGATATACTGAACAAAAACCAACACAAGAAACTAACCTCCAGGCATTACCTGAAGTCGACACTGCGCAATCCCATTTATTCTTCAGGAAGTTTATAAAAGTTTTTGTCAAAGGAATAGAAGTTGCAAGTGAGCGCCTCCCCTGATTACAAGACTGCCGCCACAAAACGCAAGCACCTTTACATTCGTCTTACATTAGTCCCTATCTTGATGGAGTCACTTTGGCTCTCAAGATTTGGCTCTACGACATGCATCACAGTTGCAAAATAGGTTAGCTTCAGGCCTATTTAAACTAGCTTAAAATAACCGCCATAATAAGTCGATTTATTCTGCCAACAGTGATAATTTGACTTGAAGAGGATGGAAATAGAAAGGTGACACAGAAGACTGTACCCTGAGGTTGGAATCCAAATAGGCAGTGATTGACGTTTGCTCCATTGCAAGTTGTTGCATTTCATGTATGCTTTGTGTGCGTGGGCTCAACACTTTCAGAGTGCCTGAGTTCTTTTCCAACTCTTTTCATCTAGAAAAATGAAGTCATAACTTGCAGTGGTATTACAGTAAAGTGCGTATCCGGAATGTTGGGGAGTGATCCCAACAGAGAGGCCTTATCCTAACAAAGATTATTGTCCATTCTGGTGCTGGGTGTTCAGCTGACAGGCCTGACTATGCAGAGCAGCTTGTTGCTGACTTCCTTGTTGAGTTTGTCAGTCTGTTGAACCACCGCCAAGAATTTTGAAAGTCCAGGTTGTGGCCAAGGTGGAAGCCATGAGCGACCCTTTTCCAGCTTCAGGGCTCTTGTAAAGTCAAAAATGTATTACCCTATCGCTGAATCCGCCACAGGGAGGAGCTTTCGCATGACCTTGGGCATTCCAAGGCTGCTCAGTCAATTTCTGGGAGGTCCAACGGCCCGAGATACGTTGTCCTAGACAGGTCAGAAAGTACACGACGCCGTTTGGTTTGAGGTTCGCCGTTGCATTGACTTTGCTCAAAGAGTGACACTTTG
>MU614678.1:0-44346 GCA_025201725.1 Chytriomyces sp. MP71
GGCGCGAGTGCGAAAAAGAAAGTGGCATTTTCGTCACCTGTGGTGGACGACGAAGATGACGTTGAAATCCCTACTACAACCGACTTGAAGGGTTCAATTTGCTCCTTGATGTGATTGGTAGTCTCATAACTAAATAAATACCTCAGAAGTGTTTTTACTTCTCGTTTATTGTGTATTCATTGTGACTGGGCACTGCCTTATATTCATGAGCTACAATATCATGCTCAATGTGTCCTTAGTTGCTTCGGCAATTAAAATTGATTCGTTATATCATCCTTCAAAGCATTTGGCGTCACCACGAGTTTTGTAATTGAACCTAGGACCGCCCAGAAGAGAGTTTATTGCCATGTGATATGAAGCATCTGTGGATAATGGCAACAGACACTCATTACCCACCGATGGAATTTTTGGGTGAAGGTGTCGCTTCGTTGTTTGTTTCACGCAAGTCATTTCATCGCTTGAACCATGGCTCTGCTTCGGTGGCCCAACCTAAAGCGCTTCTCGGGACATACCCTATTCGTCACTCTCTTTCTTACATTGATCATTGGCTCCCTCATCGGGATCAAGGTTGGCAACGTGGAGAAGGTGATTGCTGAGGAGTTTCAGTTTGATCTCCGCTCTGCTACTGCTGACGATAACGCTTGTCTTGTGTCTTGCAGACTGCACATACTCGCAGCAAGTTTGGCTCATCGCTGGTGGACAATGGTTCCATTCTTCAAACGGCCGGCAGCACTCCTCCAGTTTGCGCAGATCAAGGGCTGGACGCTGTCAACATCATCTTGGAGGTTTACAATGTCAACTACCCCAACTCGCAGTTGCAAGTTTCTTCCTCGTTTATTCCTTGCGGTGAGGTTCTTTCACATAGCTTGCAGAGTCTCACCCTCAAATTCGTTGGATCGATGAATCTAGGTGCTTTTGTGAGCTCATTTGACGACTTCGATTCATTCATTGCAACAAATATGAGCATACTCGTGAATGCGGACACCTTTAACTTTGCCAACGGCGCAGTCATGTCCAACAAAACTTCCAACATTTACATTGAAGGAGGTGAGGAAAGCTATTCTGGTTCTATGATTCACACTCATCAATCAATCCAGATGCCAATAGCTACCCTTTGGATACATTTACAGTTACTTTCAACGTACGAGGAACGTTTGGGCCGAACAACCAAAAACTTCCCATTATTGTTTTTTTGTTTGGCGCTCCCCTTGGATACAGCTTGAACTTGAACGTTGCAGGAACCGCTACCAACACTGCCGCCTCATTAACGGTAATACTCGGTAAGTAACCCTTAGGTATGTTTCTAAACAAGAAAATTAGGTGAGCGCAAAAAGGAATCCCACAACGATCGCCTTCGCGTTGGCGATCATGCTTCTAATGTGGGCTATGAGTTTGCTGGCGATTGCGCTCGCCTACTCTGTCTGGACAATCAAGAAAGATAAGAAAGTCGAGTTGCCATTCATTATTTTCACTGTTGCTTTGCTTTTCGCCGTGGGTTTTTCGCCTTCATTTTTGAAGTGCGCCACTCACTCGAGCAAAAACCAACAGATGCCTACCATACGTAATGCCATGCCTAACGCACCTCCTATAGGGGTTTTGGCTGATCAAATGGTTACTGGCTGGGCGATGCTTCTGCTGTCTCTATCGGTCATTTCGCACTTTATCAACCTGCTCTACCACGTCTTCAAGGACGCCAATGCAGCCGCTGCAACGGCACCTCCAGCAGCCACTGCAATACCTATGGCAGTAATGAGTGAGAGAAAAATTCAGGAGGGAGAGAAGAACATTGTGGAATACAATCGCGAAATCGGAAATACTGGGAGCAGGCGTTCAAGTGACTCTGAACCGAACGTGGTGATTCCAGCGAGGACCAGGTCGCGTGTGTGAACCTGGCACGAGCATCATGGCCAACTGCATATTGCATTTTGAATTCGTCAACCTTTTGGGTGTGTCAATAATAACTTGATGGCGCTCGTGTTTACCACGCGATGGCATGCGGATTTTGATCTGGAATGCTTTCAAAAGCGCTTTCAAGACGGCTTGCTTACGGCACTGGCGCCGTCGCCCTCGGCCTGGCATCAGACCACTACTTTTACTGCGATTCAGTTACCAGAAATCTGAGGACTGTTGTCACAGCCGCTGCCGTGGCCTATCAGGTTTGGGTGTTCTGACCCTGGGGACCATCAACCAACCAGATGCAATCAGTATCAATTCAAGTATTCTCCGTCTTGTGTGGATGAAGTGAACGAGAAAACAGCCAATCTCATCCTGGAAACATGTGCTCGAAACGGAGGACTTTACATCAAATGTCTGTTGCGTTTGATGGCACACTGCCCACCTTACTCGTCGCCTCAGTTGCGCAACAGATCGCATCTTTCAGCGCCGTGCTGCCACCGCAATGGTACAATCTGAAACAGCTCTATGATCGCGCACCTCCGATTCCTTTCGATCAAGTCGTTCGCGTTATTCAGCAAGAGCTTGGTGCGCATCCGAGCGTCCTCTTTGACGAGTTTGACGAAACACCCATCGCCAGCGCGTCGATTGCGCAGGTGCACAAGGCCCGGTTGAAAGGGTCGCATGAGATGGTTGCTGTCAAGGTGCAGAAACCTGACGTGAGAGTGCAGGTCGACTTGGATCTCTTCGTGTTGAGTGATATCAGATTTGTCCGTCTCCTTCAGGATCTTATGGTGTGGTTAGGTTCAAGACGGTGGTTCATCTGATGGAGGGCTTTTTCAACCTCCCGATTAGCTGGACGTTAGACACTCTTGACACACACATTCGTCAAGAGCTCGATTTCGTGAATGAAGCTTGGAACGCGAAGAAAGCTGCATCCAACCTGCTCGAGAATCGTCCACTTTCTCAAGCCGTCCACATTCCAACCGTGTATTTGGATCTCACCGCCGGGCGTGTCTTGACTGCGGAATGGATAGATGGAATTTCTCTGGTTGATATTGAACGGGTCCAATATACCTGGTCATCAAACCAAATAACGACCGCCATGACAAACCTCGTGAATGTCTTCAGTGACCAAATCTTTCGGACAGGATTTGTGCATTGTGATCCTCGTAAGCATTTAGTTTAATCTTTCTCATATCTATATGGCGTTGCTCACCGCAATCCAGACCCAGGAAACATTTTTGTCCGTCCAAACCCTTTGAACCCAGGCACCCCGCAACTCATTCTCCTAGATCACGGTCTCTACATTCAATGCACACCTCAATTCACTGACGAATACACACGCCTTTGGACGTCCCTTCTTGCCAATGATATCGCTTCCATCGAACGGATCACGGACGAATGGGGGCTCAGCGACGTGCAAATGAGCGCTATGCTCACGTTACAGCGATCTTGGACTCAAGATAAGGGAGTGACGCACGATTCAAGTGGGTCGCCAGTGGGTTGGAGCAATGACCCAGAGGAGCGTCGGCGGCAGGTGTGGGAGATGCAAGAGAAAGTGGCCGACCGACTGCGTGGTCATTTTCGAGACACTGAACGGGTGCCGAGGGAGCTTATGTTTGTGGGCAAAAATATGAATTTGGTTCGGTGAGTCCCTGTCCCTTTGAGAGGGGTGAAGTACGTGCGGTAAGGCAAGGATCAAAATAGATCAAACAATAAGTCCTATGGAAGCCCAGTGAACCGAGTCAACTTGTTATGCACTGCTGCAATAGCCGCAGGCCGGGCACGTAACCCTGCTCCTCCGTCGTTCCGCCAACAACTGCTGACATATAACACACTTGGATCTGTCTTGATAGTCTTTCAGCTTTCAAAGTTTTGGTCAAGTTTGGTGCTATGGTGGAACTGGGTGTTTGGCATGCGAAAGTCCAGTGAATGTTTCGAAGACTTGCTTGACAGAAAGTTGAAGGGGGCCGTGTATGCTCAGACAGGGATTTTATTGCAGGAGAATGCATTCGATTAAAACTAAATATAATGTCCGGCAAGGATGGGATGAGACTAGCCTCGACCAACAACCATATGAAACGGCGTGCAAACTTGGTGTATTTTTCAAAATATATGTTGAGCAAAAGGTGCAGGATCGAAGATTTGACGCCGATCCTGGCAGAAAGCGGCTAAAAAAGCGATAAGGTGCCGTTAACGATTTATTAATTCCAAGGTCCTGAGTAATCGGTCCAAAGCTCTTGGCAAAATGGTGTTAATCAACGGTGAAAGGAAGGTGAATGAGTAACTGGACACCACAACGGTTAAATAAACTGAGGGAATTTCTTGGGATGCCGTACGATCTCAAACAGCGCTGGTGTTGCCCCAATCCAGTGCATGCAAATGGCAAAGTGTGCCACATGAAAGAACTTTATTCTTTTATTCAAAACCTGAAAATATATTTGAAAGTATGGGGATCCAAAACTGTGTTCCCGCCCTTTGTCTCGAAGTTGGCATACTCACAGGTTTTGGAACATCTTTGGTGTTCCTCCAGGCGTCCGCGGCACCTGCGTCCTGCGCAATCGCACGCTCGGAAGTTCTTTAATAAGACACATAGGCGTGGGCCTAGGGAAATAATTTTTTAGCAGGAGAAAGAAAGGAGGCGGGAAACTCACTGTTCCACGAGAACAGAAGGCATTATGTTTTGCCTCTTCCCAGGAATCAAAGGGATATTACTGGTTGACGCGGCTGCATGCCTAGAGCGAACTCGATTCTTAAAGCAGAGGAAGAAACCAGGTGACAAAATACCGTTTGGCACGGGCCGACCAAGGCGGTTTCACGAAAAACAGGTTTGCGTCTCCATTATCGTCGTTTTCAGCATTGTCTCCATTCTCAGCTCCGTCGTCTCGTTGCTCGTCCTCACTCTCACCTGTGTCCTCCTCCTCTTCATCACTGATATGACTGATATCGCGTTTTGCGGGAATGTTTGTGCGCAACTGCGAGGCAAGTTGCATGCGGGCACGCACACTGACGCTTTCGGCGGGTTTTTGTTTGGCAGTGAGGTAGGATTTACGAGGGGAACTGGTAATGTGAGCGCGTATAAGGTAGGGAAGGCCCATAGAAAAGAAGAAAAACTACGGTACGAGTAGGATTCGACGGAACGGCGTTGTCCTGCACGTGACGACAGCTCATTGAGCACGTCGTTCATGCTTGGTTCTGAAGCCGGCGCGGCTTTGGGCAGATTCGATTTCTTTGAAATGAACAAGAGAGGCTTGCTGATGGGTATCATGGGCGGAGGCGGAGGCGGGGGAGGTGGCGGAGGTGGTTGGCAGCTCGGGAATGCATGTTCAGGGTCAGCCGCCTCTTCCGATGCGAATGTAGAAAGCATTTGATGAGTAGAAATGACTGCCGATGGAGGCGTGCGGATGGCGTGCTCGAGTAGCGACATTCGGCGTTCGAGGGAGGCGAGACGCGTTTCCAAGCGTTCTGGATTATTGCAATAGAGGAAATAAAGGGAGGAGTGAGTGAGGGGACGGGAATAGTTGAGAATGCTGTTCACCGTCGGTTTTCTCGTCTTTTGCACCCGGTTCGAGTTCGGACACAGGCTCGAGAACAACGCCGCCCCTCGTTAGCGACGCCAGCGCACGCAGGGCCCCAGCCACTGCCACGGCAACGGCGCAGCAGCAGAGGCCGTGCACAAACAACGCTTCGCAGTGAGGCTCGTGCATTCAGTCTTCGTGCTGGCTCTCTCTCGTTGGTTGAAAGTTTGCAAGAAATCTCAAAAAAGAATTTAATCCTCACCATCTCGACTCAATTGTTGCATGCTCAACGGCAAACAGAGGAAAGACTTAGATAGAAAGTGAGTACACATCGGTGAGTCGGATACACTCTTCAATACCGCGGCTATGGAATTCTAACTACATAGCCTCCGAAGGACATTGATTTTGAAGGTGACTCTGACAAGATTGCGAGTCACGTCGTGAAGAGTCTGAACTCCCAATACTGAAGGAAATAAACTGTCAACGCACAGGTTTAAGCCAATGTCGGGCCTTGTTACGACTGACTCCCAATTTTGGTTGTCTCCACTGCGGCTCCCAATAACAATATCATACTTTGATGGCTGTGAGATTTGCTTGGAGGTGCTGTTTAGTTGGAGTGCTTCCAAAAATTTAATAAAAACGATTTTTCTTCAATTTGATGTCAATTATAAAGCCATATTTTCTAATTCTTTACTATTATAAACAAAGTGAGGGGTGTTGTGTGATCAACCAACATCCATTCAAAGTATCTCACTCTAGTCCACAACACCATGATCAACAATAATTGCTGTATCTTCATCCACTCTGTTTTCTTGTTTATTCAAACTTGCTACACCTTTTTGGAGGAAATGCATTTGAATCATTAAGATTGAAGTGAACTTGTTACAAAATAGACATTTTGATTGATGAATACATTTGCTGCAGACAAATTGATTCCCGCCATTGGCAAAATGAATGATGGGCACGTTAAAAATGTCAATCCTACAACATGAAATAGCCTTGGCTCAAGAACAGGCTTAAGGGTGAGGTTGAGAAACAGATATTGATACAGCAGTGGTTCTTGGCCAGGCAAATAGATTAAATCCCATTGGAACCTCTCTTGGGTTGATGAAGTCTTCTGAAAATCCTTGGACTTGTGACGAATTTTGGCAATGTTGAATGTCCAAGAATGGTAGCCCAAGAGTTGCCCATGATGCTTCAAGTTGATAAATCTGTCAACAATAGATTTTGATGCATCCAATCTGGACTTACCAAGTTGGTCACGTTTTCTCAATGTGGCATAAAAGGCTGGTGCTCCCTTTTATCAATGAACAGCAGCTTTCTGCTTCTCAGAACCATTTTTCTGAAACAAAATATGTCCTGGTGGGTGTTACTTACTTTGTAGAGGATCCTTCTTAGTAAGGGGTGTGTTTTAGACTCCACAGCCATCTCATACCAAGGGGCAGCAGTCACTTTGTCGGTGTTTGGGTGTGAACAGGAGAAAAGAGAAGTCAATATTCAATGGACCAAGGGTTTGATCAATAAAGCAGTGCTTGTGAAGTTCCGCCTATTTTTGTCTGAAGTCTGAAACAGTGCATACTACACCAACAGAGGCAACAGAGACAACAGCCCTACAAGCAGCAGACAAAACAGAAGCATTAGAAGTCAAAGAGAATGTGGAAGGCACAGGCACTGCGTTTAGCATTGCCTTCATCCACCCTCCCGGAATCTGTTCGAACATTCTTCTTCCCCACTTCTCCATTGTAACGCTACGCAGCACTGTAGAATTATCATTGAAAGAAGCACAATAACATGACGATGTCTCACTCGACGCGTCGAAAATCACGGAAACCGCATAAGACAATGACCAATGTACTCCAGATTCCGACAAGGACGATATCGACAAAAATATGGGTTTCATATGTTTACTTTCCTTGAAATCAACTCATTGGTATCTTATCAGGATTGAACACCCCGTCGCGGTCCCAGTTATTCCACTTGAACAGCATGACTTTTGAGAGAGCTTCCTTCGAATTCCCCTTCCTTTTTTCTTTCCTAATACATATTCCATGAAGTGCGAGCAAGATGAAGTGTATCAAGAGGAGTCAATTTGCGTCAGCGGTAAGTACATTATTTCCTTTTGTTTGTTTTCAGATTAATTCCATAGCATGATTTGGTGTCAGAATTCAACCCTCTTCGCTGGAATGGGAATATTCAAGAGGATGAAGTGATTGAAACGCGTGAAAGGGTTGGTATTGGACGCTTTTGTATTCTCTGCTGACATTGGTTTCCAGACAGTCGCAATCAGTCGCTTACTCAGTGACCATCCCTCGATTTCCCCAAAGACTCAGAAGATTTATGGTCGAAACGCGGATCTTGTTGTGATGAATTTTCGGTGTACAATAAGTTGCTGTAAGCTGACAGTGTGTTGCGTGGATGACAGTGGGTGTACGTGGATGAGCAGGGGAATCACTGAAGGCGAAGTTGAATCACATTGGGACCTGCGTCGAACTGGCAGAGTGTTGGAGTGGCATGGGTGGGATGGTGGATGGGACAGGTGGGATAGAAGCAGGTCATGCGGGCTCGTTAAGCGAACTTCAATACAGAAGGATTTGTCCTTGTGGCAAAGTTGGATGTATGGATTTGGTTGGAATTGCCAGTTTTCATGGAATAATAACGACAAGACATATGTGACGCATCATAATCGTTGTTTTGAAGGGTCGACTAGTGTTTACGGTGATTCCAATGCTGATGTGAGTTTCCCATTTGCCCTTCTCCTTCCAATTTACATTATAACAAAGTCCTTCTTACCATTCCAATTGGCGTTCGCGTGGATTCTTGAATTCAGGTTTGTATTTTGTATGTTATGCTTGCCATTATGCGGAATTTACTAAAGACACCTTTCTTTCACATCTTTTAATTACATAGAACAGCCCTAAAGTAAGTGCTTATCACTTCTCCTTCTGATTCGCATTCCTACAAATATCCTAATTGAACTTCCATCTGTTTCGCGCAGATCCTTTCATTCACATATGTATTTTGTATATTATGCTTGCCATTATGTTGAATATAAATGTTGATATACTTTCCAGGAAGGTGACGATCAAAAGGCTACTCAACAAAATGTGCCAAATCTCTGGACGACGTGGAACCCATCGTAGTTTCGGATCACAGTTTCTGCTCCATGGGATGCGCTGATCCTCAAGTTCACCAGGAATTGGTTGTGTCTCGTGTATCGCAAATTTGGTTCAAGCACGCAACTTTACATGATATTTTCCCAGTCCAGTTGATTTTTTTTCTCTGTTCCGCGAATTGCAACAACTTGTGTTTGTTGACACAGAAAATAATGATCAAAAATGGGACTTGCCTAATATGCGCGAGATGACATTCTAATGTTTGGTGGTTATTCATTGATCCTGACATGAGCCTACCTGTTCATGAGAGGATGGCGCACATGATTCATGAAATACAAAGAGCTTATACCGGTGAGAACCAATTCAAAGAAGTTTTCATACACAATGGTACTTTGTGCTCGGCAACAAGGCTCGCCGCTTCTATAAAGTGCAAAGTTCCAGCTGGTCAACGATTCCAACCACTGCTCTATGCGTGTTGGAGGGGAAAGAGCGGGCCGGATGGAGCTGGTGACTGTCTTTGTCGCTAACTTTCAAGCTTTCAGGTGGACAGTGTCAGATATGTGCTGAGAAAGAGGGAAATGGGGCGGATCATCAAGTGTCCCTCGATGTATTAAAGTCTTGGATTTGGATGGATTTCTTCAAAGTCCCAAAATAGCTCAAGCCGGGGAAAGCCTCACGATACGGCTGAACTTCCCTGCGCGTCGCCTCCACCGTGTTGGTCATGCGTAAGGATACACCGGCTCTTCAGGGACGTGCAGCTGAACAAGGACTCAAAAGGTTGATCCCATCGGTGGCGGATTGGCTGCTTGTTTGTCCCTTCACTTCAAAACCTCATTTCAATGGCCGGTTGCTTTGCGAACGTGGCACTGAGCCCCACGCTTGTGCACGAGAGCTCCAACGACATCCTTTCTGTCTCGGCCAGCGCATGCAACGGGTCCTGCGCCAGCACCGGAGCACAGTATTCTCGCTTGTCCAGCTCTTCATGATTATATAACTATCATTATAATAATAATTTATGTAAATAAATTTACAATTCTTATTTCGCCAAAACATTGTAGATATACTCAAATAATAGTAATTTGTATTACACTATATTTTAATATCATAAATTCAATGTTCAATTGACCCTAGTTTGGTTGTTGGTCCGTTTTCCAATCTCTAACGCTGATGTTGCACACGCTCAGCGCAATCGTGCGCACACACCTAATGAGTCGGTAGGCAACGTGAGCGAGATGTCGATCCTCGTGGAACGTTTCAAACAGCGCACACACCTTTTGGCAGCTGAGTGTGATGCAGGATAAAGGATGAGTGTAACTAATGAACGATTGCACGGAGCGTGCGCACCGTCAGAGTTGGGGATTGGAAAACGTACACGGTCCTTCAATTTCCCTTTTACTTCTGGCGACAAGTCCCCTTTTTTTCGTCGTAACTTTTACAAAAACAATGTCTCAATCCACAATAGCTCACCACATTGACCCACACTCGCTATCCTTTGTTGCGATTCCCGATGGTTCTGCGACTGTGACCGTGAAAGTACTCGTAAATGGGCGCTTCAGTGCGGACCCGCGCCTTTTCGTCCTTGACTCAGATCCGGGTGAAAAGCGGTATCCCGTTCTCTGTTTCTTGGTTGAACGCGGGAGTGGAGACGGGACGGAGGAACGTCTGCTGTTCGACTTGGGAATCAGAAAGGTGGCGTTTATTTTGACGCCATACTTAATATACTTTCCAAGCAAACGAACACTCAAACGCAGGATCACCAAAAGTTCAGCCCCATCACGCGCAATACGGTTCTTCCATTCTTCCCTATTCATGACGCACCGGATGTTGCCGAGAATCTCGCGACCGGCGGCTTGGCCCCGGCCGACGTCTCCAACGTGATACTCTCGCATGACCACTATGACCATATTGGTGATCCGCTACTTTTCCCATTATTCACACGGTTTTCTGTGGGCGACTTTGGCACCGACGACGAAGGCCTTGCGAGGCTGCACAGACGAGACGGTTCAATCATCCCATGGCGGAAACTCTTGCAGGATCCTTCGCTCTTTTGGCAACCTCTCGGAACTTTTGAGCGCGCTCACGATTATTTTGGGGACGGAAGTTTTTGGATCATTGACGCGCCAGGGGTGAGGTTACGACTCCATTCAGCGCTGTCCTGATGCTTCCGACCATCCAGCATTGCAAAGGTCACATAATGGCCATGGCCCGCTCGACTGCTTCTCCAAACCCGACTTATATTCTTTTCGCTGGTGATGCAGCCCACTCGAAATGTCTTTATAGCCCGTGCCCAGAACCACATCATCCCGAATCGCGAAGTGCCATTGGTCTATATACGGATGGATACAAATGTGGGACAGGGCCTCGGTGCGATTACTCAGTCCACGAAGACACTTATGCCGCCTACAAAACGATTGCGGCGTTGAGCCGAATGGACTCACTTGACAATGTCCTCGTTATTGCAGCTCATGAAACTGGTGTTGAAGGAACTGTTGATCTGTATCCGAGATCTGCCAACGACTGGAAACGGAAGGGATGGAAAGAGGCAATAAAAGTTCACTGAATTCCATTTAATGAAAGGTGAATTATTATTATTTTTTGTTCACAGGAGGAAGTGCAATGTGAAAATCAAACGCCCATAGTTTCACTTCGCATTCAAGAGCGCATCCAAGGAGCTACTCTCGAGCCAATCTTCCACGACGTCGACATGTCTTTGAGCGACAGGCCAAAACATTTTCAAGTCAAAGGCCTGGCGCTTGTAGAGTTGCACCAAATATTCTTCACTACGCATGATGCTAACAGCTTCCAGAGCTTGATGTAAAACTTTGAGGGCACTCATACTTTCAGCAGACTGGTCGTCTTGGACGAGGTACTCGACCATATCTGCCAAATCCTTCAATGTAAAAAGTGGCTCGAACTCAACCAGCATAACCCCATAGAATATTCCAAAGTATTTGAACGTATTTGGAACATCAATGGCCAGCTCAGCAAATGTTTTTGTGAAAAGGAAGAAGCTATAATTGCAATTAGGAAGACTACGGACAACAAACAACACGGTTTCCTGCTTGCCTTTCTTTCACATCTTCAGCACTTATGCAACCTGCTTTGACTATCTCTGGAAGGAGCTTGGCAGTTCGCGCCACTGCCCCCCCACCACGCAGAATGGCGTCTTTAATCAGCGACGACAACAAGCGGAAAACAATACCCTCGTCATTTGGAACCTCAGACATTTTGGTAATCATACCTGCCTGGTCGTAAGTTTCAAACCAAGATCCCAAGATCATTTCCATTTGGCGAATGTGTTCGACGACTGGCATTTCGAGATCCGAAGGATGCACACTCAGCTTAAGCTTCGACTGAGTAAATTCCAAAGCAGTAATAGTTGTTTCGTTCTGAATTTGTGGCTGCTCGTTTTCGAAAGAGGACTTGATTGGTGTCGCGTTCAAAAAGTTGATGAGATCTTGAACAGCAGCTCCTGACGGCAGCGCTATCACAGGCTGCGTTTCAGCTGTTATGTCATTGGACGCGTCTGCGATTGTAAGATGGCTGTTGTTTGACGGCGTTGAGTCGTCACTCCCATCACACAGGGTCGCCGTTGACGACGACGGTATGTCCACGATCTTAATTTTGGCTAAAGTATTGGTCATAAGGGTGTTGTCCGCGACCTGGGAATGAAGGCCGTCGACGGGCTCCATGACTTTGAATTGTCAAGTGAATTTTCGCCCATCTATTTTCCTTCACAGGAACGCATGATACTGTTTTATTTTCATTCGGCGGCTCCTATTCACAATACACTGTATTGAATTCTGTGGGCGAGTGTTGTAAAAGTGACCAATCAGATTGCGAGAAAACTTGAATCCGTGTAGGTGACATATACCCAACCCGCCGCCAACAAGAGCAACAGCATCAGCAACAGCAGCAACAAGAAAGCAGAATCGCGTCCAAGGAGCTGCAATGAGAAAGAATGAAATTAAAATTCGGTGCCACACTTTCTTTTGAAGGGAAAGCGAGCGGCGTGTGGTTAGGGGGTCCACCGGTTTCTTTTTCCTCACTTTGAATAGTCGTTTAGTTGCGCGAAGTATTAATTATCTTAATGATACAAATATAAATATGAGTGGGTACAATAAGTAATACTTGAAAATCGAATAAACTTTAGAATCATGGCGAAGTATCATGTATATGACGCGGTATTCTCCCTCGGCAGATTCCCGGCCTCCCCATCAAAGTTTTTCACATCGTGGTTTCGCTCATCCCCAAACTCGAAGTCCATGGCGCCGGCCACTACGTCCGACCCTGTATGGAGGCGTGGTCGATCCGCCCACAGCGTGACCGGACGGTGGCCTGGTCGACCCGCTTTGCCCCATAGAAGCTGGCAGCGTCGCAGAACCTCAAATCAAGCGATGAAGATGCGTGTGAGGGCTGCGGCTCCGACATGATCGTATTGATTCTTCACTTGAAATAAAATAAATATTGGAAAGGAACTAGGAAGAACAGTCAAAAGTCTTACTGAAGCAAGCAGTCCAAACCATTCTCTTCGAACCAGTCATCCAGGTCCATGTTATACATTTTCTTCTTCCAAAACATGGAAATGTCAAAGTCTTGAAACTTCATAAATTCCACCAACGCGATCTCTCCTTTCACAGCCTGAATAACATCTAGAGCTTGCGCGAGTATCAACGGCGTTTTTACAAAATCTTGAGTGGTTGCATCTGAGGCAATGAGCACTTTGAGCATTTCATGAAGGGATCGAAGGGAGAAGAGCCAAGAATCGTAAATCATCATAGTTCCATAAATGATTCCAAAGTGTCTGTAGGCATGTGGCTGTTTGGACTGGCCTCGTGTTAACCAGTTTTCGGCAAGGTTCGCGAGTCTACGGTCACGTTAATATCGAACATATGCGCAATTTGGGTACATACGTTGCCTTAATATCTCGTGGCAAAACCAGTTTGCTTTCAGCTAAATTCAAAAGCAATCGCGCAGTATGTGCAACGGCAACGCCATTAGATCTCATGCCTTCCTCAATAAGACTGTTACACAGTGTGTAGCTGATAGAATCTGCAACATACGATTCGATACTCTTGATTACATGATTTTGGTTGAAGTCTCTGAACCAATTTGTCACGACGTTTGCGACTTTAATTTCTGCTGTTTTGCTATCCAATCTTTTCTTATTCACAACGATCACTGTCCCTGGAATCATTGGATCTTCAAATTGCTTACTATTACCGAGAGGAAAAGGGTTTACGAGAGTTAGCGGTGGTGTCAACTTGGGCTGGATTTGCTTTGAGATGATGGGCTCAGAAATTACGGCTTCGTCGCTCACAAGAACTGGCAACTGAGCGACCTGTACTTTTTCCTCCACCGAATCATTTACGAACTCATTATCAGAGGTTGAAACCTCGATAATTTCAAAATGAGCTCGATCTTGTTCCTCTGCTGTATACGAGGAGCAGGGTGATCCTGAAATTTCCACTTCGTCCGATATCCAGCTATTTTCCTTTTTCAATTCTGGAGCCTCGTTCGCATCGTTCTCCCTCGATTCCGATATTGCATTCGGGATATCGGTGACGTTAGACACATATTCTTTTCGCTCTGAAAGGTTTGCAGCATGGATGAGTTGCCGGGCAGTCATTTTTGTCCTGACGGGTTGACCGAACTTCAGAGGCTCTTGAACGGACACGATGGGCTCAACTTCTTCTGCATTTCTTGTCTCGTCAAAAGAGATGCCGACTTTTTTCATCAATGATTGCTCTTTCACAGCACTTGGATCACACACTGCAGACCTCAGGTTGGTTTGTTCAAGCGAGCTCAATAGCTGTCTAGAAGTTACTTTTTGTTTAGGTACTTTCTTGTCAATTGCTGTAGATTCAGATTCTGCCACCATCTTGCGTTCAAGGAGCATACGAGCTGTGACTTTTTGCTTTGGTACATCCTCAAGTGACTGGTCATACAAGGTCGCAAGTGACGAGCTTGTAGAGCGATCTAGGAGCTGTTTGGCAGTCAGACGAGTTCTGGACGCCATGATTGTGAAAGGATTTTCGTTGTTTCTTGCGTCGAATCATTGTGGAATCCCCCTTCAGACTCAAAAAATCTCAGCATATCATAGTCACTACTTCTATTTTTTAAACAACGAGCGAAAACAACACTTATAGATCCAACAAGCAATCAAAGCCGTTCTCTTCGAACCAGTCTTCGAGATCCCATTGACACATCGGCCTTTTCCAAAACAAAGCCAGCTCAAATCCCTCCCATCGCATCAAATCCATTAAAGCTTCCTCGCCTTTCATAACTAACACACACTCTAGTACTTGAGCCAAAACTATAGGTGCTTTAGGAAAATCTAGAATGAGACCATCCGCTTCGATCTGGCTTTTCAATATTTTGTGAAGGGAGCTGATCGAAAAAAGCCAGGGATCATGCGTCGTCATAGCTCCGTACAGAATCCCGAAGTAGCGGTAAACGTGAGCAGCGCGTGGGGTTATTCTCATGAACCTTTCATTCGCATAACGAGAGAGACTATTGCCGTAAAGAATGAGACAAGTTACATGAACATATATCGAGTCTTACCACGCCTTAATATCTTTCGGGAAAATAAACTTTCTCTCTGACATAAGTGCCAGCAACTTTGCAGTATGAGCAACCGCAACTCCAGTTGCTGTCATACTTTCGTCGATGAGCTCATGACAGAGTGAGTTGGAATAGCTTTCAGCTTGGAATGCATGCAAGCTCTTGAAAACTTGATTTTGATTGAATTCGCGGAACCACTCTGATGAAACTACGGCTACCTTGAAGCTAGCCTCTCTCGGAGTGAGTACAGTTTGTGGGATATTGGCGAACTTGATGGGGGTTTTTTCTAGATATTCTTTTCCCGACTGTTCAATGCCTACCACAACAATATCGAGTTCATCGTTTTCTGTCGTACAACTGCTCAAACGAGTAGTGGCAAGGCTGGCCCCGCTAAATGAACTCGTGTCTGACGTCGACAAACTCAATAACTGGCGTGCTGTCATCCTTCGTCCTTCCAAAGAGGAATTTCCCTGAAGAGTTGCTGTCATCGACGCTTGGGCTCCGTTTCTTGTTTCGAGATCCGCCTTTCCTGTTTCCAACATTGACATGTCTTTTAAAGCATCCCCAAGATATTGAACCATCTTTTCTTCATTGTAGAAAGGGTGGTCATATGTGGAGTCCCGCTGCATGAGGACCCTCGCCGTCAGCTTGGGGGCTGGACTAACAGTGGGCTGATCAAGTAGCGTTTCTTCGGAAGCCCTCGCCGAGAACTCAAGCAGCTGCCTTGCTGTGAAACGGGGCCTTCCTTGAATTGAGGACATTTGTGAGGATTTTCGGTAAATCCGAACTACCTTCGTTGGAAGACTGCGAAGCATCAACTCAGTACATGAAAAAAAATTAAACGGAGAAATAGATAATAAATCTTTATCTCCTTTCAAGCCGTGGAGTCGTCACATTACCCTTCCCCGTGTCAGAGATTTCTTTGTTGTGGCATGGGGAAAGTTTTGGAACAATCAACCCACGGACCTGGACCCTCACCTTTGGAAGCAGTATGGTTTGTAAATGTCAAGTCTTTTTCCGTGTTGTCAAAAGGGGGGGCTACCCTTTCTCCCTCCAACGGTAATACGTCGAAGATATTTTTTCTGCTGAACAAATGACGACAAGAGATCCATTAAATGGCACTTATAGAAAAGTTTCAGGAATTAGATGGAAACGCATAATTAGTAGAAGATCTGATCTGCCTTCGCACCCGGAGGAACCGTCACACACATGGCCCATCCAGTATTTGGGTGGTTTTCCCAATACGTGTCCATCACTGTTGCCAACATAGTCATCAAGTGCTCTTTGATTGCATCGCGATCACAGTTTGCTTCCATCGGTTTCAAGACGCGCGCCACCGTTCCCTTTCGTTTTGACACGACTTAAGACCCCAAGCTCGGTGAATTGGGAAAAAAGTATGACCCACATGATCCGGACAATGTCCGCACAAAAAAACAGTCGTTGAAGACGCTTTCACATCCTCTTCAGTACACATGACAGGATTCAACCAGCTCCCAAAGAGAGGTAAGAGACTAATCTGTGCCACACTGAGACTTCGAATAGCGGCACTTTTGGTCATAATTTTGTCCGTGAGCTTGCTCTTACTTTGTGGGTATTTCAAAATCTGGTCCACATGGATGAGCGCCTCTTCCGGAGCCGTGTGAAGCTTTTCAACGACTTCCTTGATATTTTGAATGTGAATGGTGTGCTCATAGAGTTTGATGCGGCGTTCTTCTTCGTTTGTGGTAGGATTCAGGTGTGGGCGACCAATCGTCATGACATGGACGGGTCGGTGGTCAGTTTCCACCAGATTGAGCTTTCTTTGTGGGACGGGCGAAGTTTCGGGATCATCGGACCATGGACCAGGACCCTCAACGCTTGGAGCTGGTGGGGGTTTGAACATCAACGTTGTTTCCTACAAGAGCACTAGCAACTCACGGGTAATTTTAATAATTCTATCGTATGTTACAAGCTTCTTGAAAACCTCTTTTAACTGATGGTTGTTTGTCTTGTCTGTTTGCGATGTCGCCATGGAAAGGTTTGAATTGGAGCTTTTCACAGACGCGGCACGGCTTTTAATTGAGGCAGGTTCATTCTTGATCGAGAGAGCATCTACAGCTGCTTCACTGTCGCTTCCTCCAACGCTTGTGATACTAGTGGTTGACTTGAGGCTACGTGCACTTTTGGCACGCTTCAACATACTGGAGAAATACGATGGGCTCGTGATCGGCGTACTCGGAGACGCGCCACTTTCTTGCGCGTCGCTATCATATCGTCCACTTTCCTGTCTCGCACTTTCCAGCTTGTTGCCGCCTGGTTTTGAGCTGTCCTGGCGGGCCTTGGTGTCAAGCGCCAGACTAGACGAGCTTCCTCCGACCTTGCTCTGACTCTTGAAAAACTTTCCGAGGCTCTTCATTGAGTACTCTAGTAGCTGTAGCTTCGTGGGAGGGATACTCTGTTTAAATAGATTCTGGAAGGTTTTCGCGGATTGGTTTATCTTCCCATTTCATTCCATTGGTACGTAACCATCATCACTGAAAGCGGTATTTATAATTAAAAATGCTTCACATTTATCATCCAATGATTTCTGTTAGTAAAAGATATCCTCTCCCTTCAAACCGGGTGGAACCGTCACGCACATAGCCCACCCAGTATTGGGGTGATTCTCCCAATACGTATCCAACACCGTCGCCATCATGGTCATGAGATGCTCCTTGACTGCTTCACGATCACAGTTCGCTTCCATAGGTTTCAAGACGCGAGCCACTGTTCCCTGTTTGTTTGAGCACAGTAATGATTCATCAGTTCATTTGCATCTAAAGTATGAGCACCCACATGATCTGGACAATGTCCACACAAAAATACTGTCGTCGAACACGCCTTGACATCTTCCTCTGCACACAATTGAGGATTCAACCAGCTCCCAAAGAGCGGCACAAGACTGATTTGCGCCACGCTCAAGCTACGAATTGCTGCAGGCTTCGTCATGAATTTGTCCGTGAGTTTGATCTCGCTCTGCGGATATCTCAAAATGTGGTCAACGTGGATGAGCGCCTCCTCCGGCCGAGAGTTGAGCTTCTCGACAACTTCCTTCATGTTCTCAATGTGAATAGTGTGCTCGTATAATTTAATGCGACGTTCTTCTTCGTTTGTGTTTGGGTTAAGCTGAGGGCGGCCAATGGTCATGACATGGACCGGGTGGTGCTCGGTCACCTGGGTTTCAGGGTTGTTTTTTCTGGAAAGAACAGGAGAAATATCGAATCCGTCAGACCAGGGTCCAGGACCTTCAACGGTAGGTGCTGGTGAAGAGAAAGATTTTTAAATCAAAAAAAAAGGGTTCCCTTGAGCATCACGAGCACATACGCGTTACTTTGATAATACAGTCATACGTGACAAGCTTCTTAAAGACTTCTTTCATATTCTGCGCATCCCTTTCGCTTGTCTTGCTCACTTTACTCAGGTTTGATTTGGAGCTCACTACACTGTGACCGCGACTGAGAGTCGCGCGGTTGTCGCCTGATGCCTCTGGTACTATAGATTGCGCATTATTATTGAAGCTTGCGATACTTCCGGTGGACTGTGAGCTTGGTACAGGAGGTGCTTCAGGCGTGGACTTTTCGCTCTTTAGTTTCTTGAGGCTCAACTTTGAAAACAAGCTCGAACTAAGCTTTGTAGGGGTGGAAGTATCGGTTGCGGGTGTGGCAATTTCGTTGGCGCTGTTTGCATTGCTTCCTGCAAGCTTGAGGTTGCTCGATGAGATCTTTTGTTGGCTGCCCTTGAACAGCTTTCCCAGAGTCTTCATAGCAAGTGGATTAATAATTGACACCCTGGAAAGCAGCTAGGTCTCTGTCTGGCGGGTGAATGTACAAAACGGAATTCTGGAACAATGGCAAAATCTTGGCGAAATCTTTAAATGTAACTCGGGATATGACGTAATTTAACAAATTCAAATGCGAAGGATGGAAAGGAGCTGAGTACGACAGCTTTGTGTTTCCACACTCTGAAGTTTTATTGATACGGAAGCAACGAGACCAACCATCCATTGAGAGAGAAAGCAAGCTTAGTGAATTTCCCTATTTGTGGGAAGGAAGTAGGAGGAATGGGAATTAAAACTAAAGAAAAAAACAAAACATGTCAAGCCAGAGACGTCGGAAGGTGTTCAAGGAGGACAGCGTTCTTCTTATCGGTGAGCGCGGCCTTGTTGTCTCGAGTGGCGACGACAGCGATGAGGACCCGGAGACAGGTCGTGAAGGCGCCGTTGTTCTGCCTGGGTTCGCCAAGGTTTCGCTGTTGAACGGGTCGAAGCCGCGCGTGGTTGCGAGCGAGGACTGTCAGATTGTGGACAGGGCGATGGCACTCGGAGGTTCGCAACTTTTCATTAACAACGCACGTTGGCGGGGATTGAATGGATTGGAAGGGATTGATCGGGGTGAACTGTCTTAGAGTGCTCACGGGAACAACTGTCTGCCGCAAAAACAGATATTGTGCGCAGAGACGGAGACGAAGCTGTCAGAAAAACTGGCACCGTGATTGGCGTCGACGTCGCGCTCACGCTCGAGGCGTTCGGCGGATCAGGGCCAGGCGCTCAGTTCTTCGTACCCGCGTCCGCAGCTCAGTACGCAAAATCACTAGAAGTGGTAATTTGATTTTTTAACTTTAATTGAAGTAATTTGCTATTACATAGGGAATGCTCGTCACGTACAAGGATTGGGTCGGCGAAATTGAGGCGATGGGCGACACTGTCGCGATCCTTATCCCTTCCACGAGTGCAGTCGTTATTCCCTACAATATGAGCTTATTAGATCCGGATGATGGAATGCATGACGAAAGTCACTTTGCTCTCGCGCGTTTCACTCCTGGACAACGCGTTCGAAACATTGGCGGTGCGCAAAACCTCAGAAATGGAACCTGGCTACGAGGAGATTACACAGAAGGCTGTGCGCGAGAGCGATTGGTGATTGCTGGCGTCAAACCGACGAAAGCCGAGATCCTTTGGACTTTGTATAATTCGTTCGAGGTCACCACTTGAGTTTTAGTAGTCGCAGTGGCATCATCAAACTAACCTTGAACGCAACAGAATACAGAAAATCTGCAAGTGAATCCACCGCCGGAGAGAATTGATGCCTCCCTCCTGACACCCTTAAACAGTTGCTTCGAGCACTGCTCATACTTGATCGGAGACACCGTGATTCTTAAAGACGAAGATATAACTCGCACTCACCTCGGACTGGATGCATCAGCAACTTGGAACACGCATCCATACTTCTTCGTCCTGGTAACCACTTTCGAGAAAGGTTTACCAAATGACTAACCTAGGTACCCTCGTTACAGAGAGTCGTTGAGACAAGAACGACCGTAACTGTCCAATGGCAAGATTCTACTGAAACTGCCAACATACCCTCCACCGAGCTTGTCCCTTGTCTGCACCTCGACGAAAACGAATTTTGGCCCGTAAGATAATTCGCGAAGAAGGGAATGTGCTCCTCTCAACCCCTCAAAATAAGTAGACCGATTATGTCAGCCTCGCGCAAGACCCATCCGCCCCGCCCAACCCTTTCAACGGCCGCACTGGCATGGTCACATCTGTCAACCCTTCCACGCGCACGGCCGCCGTGCGCTGGTTCGACGTGGGTGTGCACAGCCTCGCGGGTCCCGCCGTCGAGTACAGTGTTTACGAGCTGCGCATGCACGCGGACATGCAGCAGTTTCGCGTCGCGGACAGGGTCGTGCTAACGGAGCCTGCGTGCGCGGAGAGTCGCGAGTGGTTTGGGGAGGTGGTGAAGGTGGGCGAGGATGGTCGCGTGCGTGTGCGGTTCTTTGGTGGTGGTGAGGTTGTGGATGTGAGTCCCAAGGGGTTAATTGTTTACGAGGAGCAAGATCAAGGGGATGAGGATGAGAGTTATGACGATGAAGAACAGGATGAGGATATGATGGCGCGTGGTGACGACGACAGGGAATCTGACGAGGATGACGAGGAGGGTGGGAGTGATATGTCGGATGCGTCGTGGGCGACGGATGGAAATGGCGACGAAATGGCTGATGGCGGCATTGGGGATTTGATGGCTGAAGAAGATGACATCATGGCCGATTCAACGGAGGCTCTCAACTCAACTCGCATCTCAGGCAGTGATGATAACATGGTAACAGTGGGAGAATGGATTCCCTTTAAGTCGTGTGATACAGCCCCTCAGAATCATCGTTACTATAATTCCGGTGACTTGGTCAGTGCGACTGTTATTCGCTCTAGGCCGACTCATGCTTTGTCGTAGAACCACTCACGCATCTTTCACCAACGGATACGCAAAGAATACTCAATTCTTATGAAATCATTGCCACAAGGTATTCTAGTGCGCGTTTATGAAGACAGGCTTGACCTTCTCCGTGTGCTTATGGTGGGACCCGCTGGGACACCCTATGAAGGAGCACTATTCCTCTTCGATGTCAGTCTTCCAACAGATTACCCCAATACGCCGCCGAACGTATTTTTCCATTCTTGGGGCGGCGGGCGTATGAATCCGAACCTTTACGAGGACGGAAAAGTAAAGCTTTCCCTTTCTTACCACTAACTTAAATGTCACTTACGTATCAATGGTACAACAGGTCTGTCTCAGCTTGTTAGGAACTTGGTCTGGCGTCAGCAACGAGAACTGGCGTCCAGCCGCTTCCTCGCTTCTCCAAGTCTTCGTCAGCATTCATAGTCTTGTACTCACTCGGGAGCCTTACTACAATGAGCCGGGATACGAGAACCAACAAGGAACCGAGGAGGGTCGATTTGGAAGCATAATATATAACGAACGCGTATATCTTCTCATGCTGCGAAGCGTTGAGCATGTGCTCATGCATCCACCCGTGGGATTTGAAAACGAAGTGAAATATCATTTTGCTGGGTTAGGGTGGTTGAAGGAGATATTGGAGACGGCTGGGGCGGTTGTGGCTCGCAGCACTTTGCAAGGTGGCAGTGGAGAAAATGGTGGAGCTAATGAGGGGAGTTTCCCTATTCGGACGGCGTCTATTGGGTGCGTCAAGCTCATCAAGGTTTCTGTGTTTTTTTGCTTCCGTTTATTTTTTCACAAAACTGAATATTTCGTATAGGTACGCCTTGAGGCATTATCGAAGTTTTTGTAATTTGTAATTTGGGACCACGAGTATGTCCCGTGGAGGGCCTTTGTTTGAGGCGATGAGCTTCATTGTTTCATTTCTCTTTATTGTCACAAACTGAAAAGGAAAAAATAAGATAACTGACACCAATTCAAGCACATAAGGAGAAGTCCAGCGATAAATGGTTCTTGACTCTACCGAAAACATTACTTGCGAAGTAAGTTGTAAGGCATAAGATCCTTCGCAAAATGTGGCATAGGAGATCAAAACGAGAGGCCGAAGGGAAGTAAGTCGCAAAATACAGGTGACCCAAAACATATTCGAACGCTTCTACTTCAAATGCTTGCTTGCAACATCACACAAGAGCACACTGCGAGTACGAGATATTTTGGGGGCAAAAGATGCGCTCTTGTAGGAGGCGCGCTCTCCATTTACCAGAGTGTGTAGAAAGTAGTCTCGTGAGACTGCGTCTTTCCCGAAAATGGGGGGGTCTGGGATGTCAGGGATAAAGGTGGGGACACCTTGTTTGACTGCACATACAAATCTGCAAAAAGGAAGTTTGTTTATGATCAATGGAATCAAGGAAAATGGAACGACGATGAATACCTGTATCCATCTCCTTCTGGTCTAACAAATGCAAGAATGTGGTTTTGGTGTGACGACATCGTTGATAATTGGAAGGGCTCGTCTGAGTCCTGGTACACAATTACGACGATATCGTTTCCCAAGTGACGCTTTCGTTCCAACTGGGAAAGGGAGATGTTACGATGCACACCAAATAAGAACCTGAAGCGGACTCGCACCTGTTGTTTATCTTTCTCGTTGTAAGGCAGCATCGTCGCGACATGGAACATGATTTCGTATCCCTGCCATTTTGTGTAAACAGCGTGTGTGCCAGTTTGGTTTGCTGTTTGGGTGAATTATTCATTAGCTGCAAGATTCGGATGTGTATCAGCCAACTCACTTCCTGAAACATCCAGACCGGCCCTGTACCCTTTCCAACCTCGCAGCTCAATCGTCTCCCCCAAAAATTGTAAAAAGTTTTTGTACCCTTGAGAGACGGTTTCTGCATCAAGAAAACGGTTGTTAGAGGCGTGTTGGAAAAGGGGGATCACTAAGTTCACCGTGACGATTTGACATCATCTCCGCCTCCGTCGTTTGACTGGCCGTACAATATGCGACTCCAAACTTGTAGCTTCGAATCACTTGCCTCTCCTCCATGCTCAGCAACTCGTTCGCAAGCCCAGGATTCTTTACAAGCGACAAAGAACGAGCGGGAATACCGCTGCTAAATGCGCTCATCAGATGATCCACTTTAGGCCCCATTTTAAACAATTTCCGGTGTGTGCTTTGATAGACGGCGGAAGCTTCCACTGTAAGTCGCTCGGAGCCTTCAATGGATCGGACAAGGGCCTTATAGACGCCGCCATCGAGGATGACGGATATTGCCAGGGGACCCTTTGTTGATTCCAGTGCAAGGTAGTTGTCGTGTGCTGTTCGTTTTGGGCAAGTTAGCCAGCGTCCCCAGTGATGCGTTTCAACGGGAACAGTCCCATCACGAACGCCTCACTCGAGCGAGCCCATCAGCGTCAGCACTTCACACAAGTTAAATATGAAATATGGCTATAGCTGAGAGAAAATTACGTTTTCCAAAGAAGTTCTCCCGATACCAGATGATATCCTTTTCGCACTCCTGCAACAGACTTTCGTGAACTCCTGTGATCTTCGCAGTCGGGTTGTTTTGCAGCGGCCGGAAATCGGAGTTTCCAACTACAACTGACATATCGAAATGAAAGAGTCGACAACAATAGCGCGAATGGTGTTCTGGAGTTTGAAGGGAACCTTTGGCTGATGGAAGACAACAGCAAGATAAGTGCAAGCTATGAGCTTTTTTCCAAGGGGAGTGGGCTTCTTCTCAGCTCCGTTTAAGCCTAGTTGTCGTCGGGTCGAGGTGCTGCAGTTCCCTTGTGAAAGGGGGGTCCTACTGCTTGCAAAATTATTTTTGGAGGCCTTCCATTGTTCTTCCTCCGCCTCTCCCCAGCCAATCACGAGGGGGCTCAGGTTTATCTCCGGCTGGAGCGAAGGTGCGCTTCATGCCAGTGCGCGACCGCGGACTATAGACGCGCAATGACAATTCCTTCATCAATGGATGGAAGTACTCAACGAACATTAGACACTCTGCCTCCAGAACTTCTGACCCTCATCTTTTCTTGGATCCATCCATCGTTGGTGTGCCGTTATCGCCGGCTATCGACTCAATTCGAAGCCGTCATCCACTCTGCGACCTTCGCGCGCACCCTCTTTCGCCGCTTCGCTGAGTATTCAAGCGTCGCCACACCACCCGCAACCGCCCTCAACCCAGGCAATAGGAGCCGCGAACCAACGGAGCTTGACCGCCTCGTTTTTCGCTTTCCAGCTCAAATTCGACACGGATACGTCTCATACTGCATGGCGCATATCGAGCATATTGATTGGCAAAATCTGAATCTGCATGGGGCCTCGATACCCGCCGAATTCGGTCGGTTGTCGCGCCTCTTGAATCTGACGATTGACAGCTCAGGTTTGGGAGGTCGTATCCCTGTTGAGCTCACGGAGCTACGCCGACTGGTTTATTTAGGAATTTGGCAGAACGAACTCGTGGGCGAGATTCCACGCGAGATTGGCGAGCGCTTGACGAACCTGCAAAAGTTGTTCTTGTTCTCGAATCGCTTGAGTGGACCCCTTCCGCGCGAGATTGGCCAGCTCACGCAGCTCACGGAACTTTATTTGCACGATAATCAGTTGTCTGGACCTTTGATTCCTGAGTTGGGGCTCTTGGTACGGCTGAAGGCTCTCATGCTCGACAATAATCAATTCTCGGGCCCCATCCCTCCAGAGATTGGAAACTTGGTAAATCTTACGGGATTGTATTTGAATAACAATGCTCTTTGTGGAGTTCTCCCTCCCACTGTTGGGCAACTCACACTGTTACGCTACCTCAGTTTGCAACACAACCGATTGAGTGGGTCTGTACCTCAAACAGTCACCAATCTGATCAACCTTCAACGTTTTGATTTGACGGAGAATGCCGGTGTGGAGTGTGATTTTGTGTTTGAAGTCATGCAGATTTGATTTCCCAATTCGACCACGTTTCTCTCATACAGTTTCGTAAATTTCAAGAAAGATGTATTCTTAGAGTCACTCAATATTCATGACACTATCAAGTAAAATCATATCTCCCACATCTTCCCATTCCGGGTCATTTGGCTCGATTGCGTCCCCGTCTACTAACAACGTTTTGCTTGAGTTAACAGGCCGAGATGGCGGCGGCGTCAGACGAAAGTGAAACTTCAACCGCTGTTTTTCTTCGTCCACTGTATCCTGTTGCTGTTCCCTCTTGGATTTTCGCAACGCTGATTCGTCTGCATGGAGGCAGAAGGAAGGATGACGCCCTGAGGGTGAAAAGGAGCATAAGGCGGAAACAAGTCAAGGAGGGGAAATGAGAATGCACCTTGAATGGGAACGATCCAATCCGCGTTTAGTTGATATATTTGCTCCATTGTGCATGAAATTCGATCATTTTGGTTAGAAATTTCTTTTTCGGTATGCCATCCCTTTCTCTTTTTTGTGTTGGATTGTTTGGGGCTGGAGGAAGAATGAATCGATTCGAAGACTTGAGCAAACTGAGTGGACAGATCTGTAATGACGAAGTGACACTGTGAAGATGAACTTCCACTGGTAAAGGATGGGTGGTCAGGAATAAAATGGTGTGGATCCAACTCACGGTGGGGAAATGTCACGAATCACCTGGACTGTCTGCCTGAGCAAAGCCAGAGTGAATCTGACATTTTCAGACCTGGTAAAACATTAATTAGAGCAAAAAACATCAAGAGAGCCCTTACGGGTCTATACAAGGATCAAAGAAGGAGGAGAAATCGTCAATCGCGATCAGCCCAGGTAGCATCGGAGTTCCCAAGAGAGGATCTTTGCATGGGAGACTAGCAATAATTCGACGCAACGCGGCGCCAGTAGACGCGAACCTATCATTAAATCGCGATTTCATAAATGGTGTCTTGTCACAAAGATAAAGATTTGAACTCCACTTGACATGAATGCGGTCGAGTGCGTCCTCGCGCGGCATCGGCGAGAATCCGACATTCGCCGTTCTGAGTTTGCGCGTTGCGACGAGGACGCAGTCGCAGCCGAGGTTGAGCGCATAGGACACGAGTAGCGACGTCTTTGCGCACAGTGGATCTGCGACAATCGCCACGTTCTCGCGCAACTCCGGCGCCGGCCTCGGTGTTGGCGAAAAGAAGCGCCGCAGTTGCGCGAATACGGGCAGAGAGTTTGACAACATGACCACTTCTGGGGCTTCCAAGTTTTCGGACGAGAACATCATCGCGCCGTTCCAAATCCCCGACGCCTCCATGGTTGCTTCCTTTTACACGGGATAGAGAAAATCCCTCGTGCCCATCAATATTTTTTGGAAAAGATTACGGTTCACTCACTTCCCAGTCATCAAGTCTCTTGCTCTGGTAACTAGTTTGGTTCCCTCATGTACTGGGCAGAAAATATGTTATGTGAAGGGTGTTTGAGCTCTAGCATGTCTCCCTCACTTCCTCGTTGAACCTACCGCACCGGATTCCAAGGTCTTTTGCTGCCGCCATCGTCGGAGATACCATGAGAAAATCATTAATGTTGTGATATTCTCCTTCAATCCCATCACATGAAAGTGGGTCAAGTTCCAAACTGAGCAAATGCGCGCGACCTTGCCACGTCTCTTTTCGTTGCCATCTTCTGCGGCCGTTTTTTCATTTAATGCTTTCAAGTTATTAGGAAATAATGGCAGAACTCCTCAATCCTTCTTCCTCGAATCAACAATCCGGTTTAAAATACCTTGCTCGCGTCCATCACATTCATACAGCGAAGTGACGATGCGAAACACGCGAACATAACCCAAATCGTCCGAGACTGCCACAAGCTGAGGTAGTTCCGGATTGAATGCCATTGCTGTAGCTGGTGTTGCAGAACCATTACGTTGAACTGTGGATGCCGTTGTAGATGGAAGCGCAAGGACGGGGAGGTGTTTGTTTTGCTGAAGGATGCGTTCAGGTCCACTCGGCATGGCGGAACGAGATCACTCACAGAAAGGTTGTAAAAATAGACGTTTCCGTCGGTGGCTGCAGCCGCGAAAACAGTCGCTTTGTGGGGCGACCAGGCGACGGACACCACTGGCGCACATAAAGTGGAAGGCTGCCACGTAGCGAGCATTCCATCGACCTAAGCACAATAAAAAGAATTCAGTGATATTGGAAAGTTCAAGAGGCTGAATGAACCTTCAGCTTATGCATGAGTCGAATAATCCCGTCACTACCGCACGACAAGACCAAGTCCCTTGTAAAGGGAGATGTTGATAGGCTTCGGACACTCCCGACATGCGGGTTTGGGGTAAAACCCGCTTGGATAGGGTTTATCAATGTCCGCGGCTCTTTAAAGCCATCACCCGTTAGCAAGTGGTCGCTCCGGGTCGTGGCACTGTACCTTTCTCTGATTTCTTGACTTGATTCACTCCTTGAAGCAAAGGTGCAGTCGCTAAATTGCACTTGAGGACAAATCCAGGCTCTGTGCCCACGATAAAAGTGGTCAGGTCATCTTTGAAGCCTGTGATGCTGCAAACTGTTGACAATCAGGTAACTTTCTGGTTCAAAACGAAAAAATTGCACACCTCCGAGGGGAGTATCCAGAGCGAAAGCTTTCCTGCTATCAAAAGAGGCGAGCACAGCGGCCGGAATGTTTGACGTGGTGAGTTGGCCTCCACATTTTGGTCGGTTCAATTTCACATCATGATGCATCGGGCTCCAAACGAGGATACGACCGTCTATTCCGGCTGAAACAAGCTATGGATAACACCGTATGAGATGCCATTGGCTTTTGCGAAGCCTCACATCATATTGTCCGATTCTGCTTCCCGGAATCCATAACACCTAACATCGATAAACTTAGATTAAAATGAAAACAAAAGGCCACATACTTTCATGACAGGATCTTGGTGTGAGAATTCGTTCATTTTACTGGACATGACTAACGGCTCATCTTTTTCGTTCATGTTCCAAATTAACACTTCTCCTTGAAAGGTTCCACCCGCAACAATATTCGGAGTCTCCGGATGAAAAGCAATTGTATTTAGGCAAGTCTGTAGTGACTGTTCATCAGACAACCTAATATTTCGGGTACGCAACATACCGTCGTTTCGACCGCAAAGGGTGCAATATCCGGATTCACGTTCCTAAGGCCAAGAGACCAGGCACAAAAGTGGCCCTTGTGGGTGCACCAGCCTTGATGAGCGGTGCGACCATATCTGAGGAACGAACATCACGACAAACCCAAACAAGCAAACGAGTCAACACCACTTCTACTCATCCTTGAATAATAAAACGTGTACTCAACGCAACACCAATCATGGATCCTGTCTTGTTCCACGCGATTTGAGTGCATGAAAGCCCTTCCTCGCGCTGTGTATGCGAGAGTGTATGGACGCACGAGACGGTGTTGACTTCTTCATCCCATCGCACAGAGTATCCTTCCATGCTCTGTTAGCTTCATTGCAAATGATTCATGATGCCGACGAACCATCGAACGCGGTCGACTTGATATTCTTGAGGAGCTCGGTTGACATCAACGGCTCTGCCTTGCCCAGAAACGTGGCAAGACTCTCGTGGTTGTACGTTTTCAATAGCCTGAGCTCTTTATCTCGTTGATCATCTGTCTGGATCTGAGATTCGGAGTGAATCGCGTGAGTGATGAGGTCGCCACTCGCAAAATGTATGATGAGGCACCTCCTTCTCAACATGCCGGATTGACATTCCGCCGTGATTATCGTAATGGATGCGATCCGTTTGGGTCGCGTCGTTTGCGAATCCCGTCGCCTTGGTGCGTTTGCGCCATGTGCTGTCTCCGTCAAATGCGCGGGGTTTGAAATCTGAAAACATTTTTGTGACAGACTCCACCCCTCAATTCGCCGTGAACGGAGACCTGTTCTCATTTATTGAAGCTGAAGGGATAACCACGCACGTACACACTCATCCAACAGGCGGCTGAAAGTCCGGATGCGCCTTTAAATACGCAACATTGTTCGCCAAATCCAACGCCAAACTCGTCGTCTCCCAGTAAGTCTTGTTGCAGGTCGTGCACGAGATGCAATTCCACCCCGCAGGACACTTGCTATTCCCGTCACACGACGGCGCATCGCAATCCGTGTACGCATGCGCGAAAAAGTCTGCGTCAGCATCTGGCCCAACGCTCGCCAGCGCCGGCTTGTCCGGGTTTCCGCAGCGACCCACGATTTCAGGCCCGCGAGGGATAGGGCCGGGTGCGGGGCTGCCGCTGCCTACTTTTTTGCCGTCGAGAGCGTCGCGCATTGTTTGGGCGTAGGTGCTCAGTGGCGGATTACAAGAGGAAACGTCATATACTCCGTAACCGCCTAAACGTGGTGTTAGAAAGACTTGAAGTCGGAAAGGAAAAGTTCAATGGTTTACCGAATTGAGGGTCGTTGAAGACTGCGTCTGTGACAGCCTGCAAATCATTGGGAGGTAAGAAGCCTCCATAAACGGCAGATGTGGGGTCTCCTGGTAGCCCGACAACGATAGGACCATTGTATTTTTGTTTCCAGTCACCAAAGTTGCTGATGAAATTTAAAGTGAGTTACCGTGTTCAGTATGGAAATACCGACTTACAAGCCAAAAGGGTACGAGCAGGCCGGGTTATTGTAGTATTGAATGAGCAGGTAGTCAATTTTGACCTGCTTCGAGGAAATCAGCTGTCCCATGTTGTAATCGGTGTAGTCCCAATGGTTTAGATAACACTGGGGTACTACGCCCAGAATTACGTTCGGCGACAGTTTGCGCAATTCCACAAACAAGTCTATCATTTCAGGCTGCCAATCATTCGTGCTACCAGCATCACTAGCCCCACCGGCCTTCCAGTTTTTCTCAATATCAAGCTCAATCCCATCCAGGATGGCATCCCCAAACGGCCGCACAGGGTCCCCCTTCCCTTGCAAAAACTTGTCAAAGAGCAGCTGTGCATACTGCTTCCCTTCCCCTGTCAAAAAGTAGTAATCGCTAATGTGGTCCCCGGCCATACTCAGGACCACCTTGACACCCTTCGTTTGACAGTGCTTAATCTCGGCACCCATGGCGATGCAGGGTGCCTGCACGTCCTCCGGCGGTGCAGTGCCATCGCTCCCCTGCACCCAGTTGCACACGCCCGCACTCTCGTTACCGCCGAAACTGAGCGAGAAACGCGGGTATGAGCCAAACGTGGGCATGAAAGCAAGGTTGAGCTGCTGATAGATGCCTTGGTCGCAGTAAGTAGAAAGGTTGGCAGTGAGGAGCTTTCCGGCGAATTGTGGAGTGTAGCCGTTCCCGATGGCGTCTTGTCCCCAGTCTATTAGGAAGGTTTTTTTGTTGCGCGAGTGCACAGTTGCAGAATGTCAAGCCGCTTGAAGCAAGGGTTGCACAAGGAAAAGTTGCTTACATCCAATCAGGGCGCGCTTTCCACCCCATGGATTAGTTCCAGCTGCTGGAATGGTTGTATTGGTAGAATTGGTTGCACCCGATGCACCACCGGAAGCCGTCAAGGCAGGTGTCGGCCTGGCCCCCACACCATTGGAGGAGTTCGATGATGCAGATGCAGACGATGCAGCAGAATTGTTCTTAGAAATCACGATGCCAGCCACAATAGCTGCGATTGTAATGATAAGGATGGCAGAGGCGGCAACGAGGATGGTCTTTTGCTTCTTGGAGCGTCCTCCCCACCCAGCTTTCTCCTTTCAGAGCCAACCAAAAAGAGTTCAGCTAGTTTAGCTAGTTGAGAACTGACTCAACAAGTGACGGTACCTGGTAGGTCGGAGGCTGAGTTGTTCCTTCGGCCTCGGAGTTCATTTGCAGAGGATACTGAAACCAAGCGAGGGGAAGGAAGTGATGAAACGAGGTTCGCTAACCGAGCGACAAACTGAACCAAAATGAAAACGGAAATGATTAACACACGCCGGAATGTGCGAGGCCCTCACAAAACAGCGTTCTGCGAATAAAGCAAAATAGAAAACGATAAGAAACGGATGATCCATGTCATTTCATTCTATTATTTGCAAATAAGGAATGTGATGTCAAGAGGAATGTTAGATCCATTTGGTATGGTCAAGGTGGTGGTCAGATCGTTTAGTGGTGGCCACCGTGGGACTGGGCACTATTTTTAAGTGAGATAAGTCAGGGCTTCTTCGCGATGTGTTTTAGGGCAGTTGCGTCATGGGTGAAATGAACCCTTCATTCCGCACCACAAGCAAATTCGTACTTTCGTACCATTGAAAACCATTGAGCACGTTCTTCCATTCCTACTTCGTCCCTTGTCTATCCACCTGCCTGCGAGCGTGGTGTACCCTTTTTCGCCAAAAGTGCAAAAACACGCATACACACGTACGCATTCAAGGGCCGCCGGCGTGTGCGATCCCACCCTTCCTCAGGTTCCAGCCATACTGATACGACAGTAAAAATCACTTAGTGACAGTCCTCACCCTGGGATCTTGTATCCGACGAGGGAGCCGCGACCGACCATCTCGCCCGCGAGGAAGAATCCGTAGATGGTAGCCCCGGCGCCGAGCACATGGCCGGCCTCGCGCACGGTAACCTTCTTCCAGGCTCCATTCTGAAAGTGCGCAAAGAACTTGCCGTAGCCGATCTGCGCCTCGGCCAGTTGGGCAGGGGAGGGAACGCTGATCTTTGCGCCGGCACCGACAAGACGGCCAAACTCGATACCGACCTTAGCGTAGTGCGTGCCAACCTTAACTGCGGCTGTTTTGTCGGTGTGTTGGTTGTAGGTTAGCGTTGGTTGGATTGGTGGTCGGACCCGTGAGGCCCTCTCGACGCACGTCCCGAAGGAGCGCGGACGGGAACACACTCGCGACATTAGCTGCGACGAAGTGGGAAACTCACAGGCCGCGAGGTTCGTGAGCTGCGATGCAATGGCCGCCATATTTTTTGCTTTTTTGCTAGTGTCGGCAATCAATGTCCACTGTCACTGCCACCGCTACGGAGCCTACCCTTGGAGGCAGTTGTACGCGAGGGCGAGGGATCTGCCGCAGCTAGTGCTGGCACCTCTACTGCCGCGTCTGCTGCAAGCCACTCCCAGCGAAACGCCGCCACAACTCGCCTCACTTTTCGTCCAATGGCTCAAGTACAGTCACACTGTGAGCGCATCGAAAAGGCAACTTCAACCCATGCAAAGGTGGCTGCATCGCCGACAACTACCCTCATTGTTGAAGATTGCAACGTTCCAAGAGCCCATGCAACGATGCGATAAGAGCGATACCCGAACCCGTCACGCGTACTCGTCTTATTTCCTTAGTAGATGTGTTTCGTCTGTGGTGAAGAAGTGCTGCGATGTAATTCGAGAATGTTGGATCCCTCTATATGCGTCAAAGAATACATGAATCCACACCTGCGCGAATCTATCCAACAACATCGACAGTCTCTTCAAATCGCAAATGCTGATTATGAATCATAACCACAACAAGATGCGAAACATTTCTTACTGACACTCTTATTGTCTTCAATGGTAACTGGAAACAATCCAAGACCATGTACCCTGCCGTCAAACAGATTGGCTTCCAACTCGTCACCATCGGTTTCCCAGTCCAGGCTGTCTAACCTACCGCACCATCGCCCTCCGCATCAAAACCCACATCCGGCCATCCTGAAGCGACCTCAACCAAGCAATCCCTTGCCAGCTCCGACCCACCGGTCCCCACGTCAGACACGTCCCTTTCCGCATGCAGCACCGACACCGGAATTTTCCTAACGACTCTCGTTTAGTGCTTTCAAAACCTGGGCGAACATATACTCGCTATTACTCTTTCCGGGACCATTACGCGACCGACATGCCTGGGATGGAATATGACGGTCGCTATGAGGGACTCCTGTATTACTCGGATGGAAGATGAGAAGGTGCCGGGATGTTATCGAGAAATACGGAAAAGTCGCGGACTCAGAAGAACCAAATGCGGAAACCAAATGCAGAAAGCTACATAAAGTATGATTGAGTCACCGTAACGGTATAATAAACAGCGATGAAAGGCACAAAGAAGTGGCTATAAATGCTAAAAAAAGGTGACAAGAATGCAAACACATTCTATTCCCAAAAGTTTCACGAATCCATTCCTTCAAACAACACGGAATCCGGCCTCAAACTCTTGGCCACCTTACCACTTCCCACACCAACGAACCCGCCACCTGGTGCCCCTGGAACTTGAACGCTAAACCCTCCGCCACAACGAGCCTCCCACATGCGGCTCCGCAACCCCAATACCTCCATGTAAATATCTTTCTCAGCACGCGTGCTGTAGAGCCCGAGCTTGAGATGCCGAACAAAGTTGTAAAACTCGCACACCGCAAGGATACGTGCATGGCAGTGGCTGCAAATGGGAACCCACTAGTTGAAACAATTCTTTAAAGAGTCATGCCTTTTGACTTTTGAGAAGGCTTATATACCTGATCTGTCGCCGACTCGCTCACTTTAAAGTGGTGCCGCGTCACCGCAGGCGCACACCCACAAGCCGGACATCCAAACAAGATAATACTCGCTGGCAGAGGCGTCACCGCCTCTCGACTACTCGCCGCCGTCGTCCACAGCGCCTGCAACACAGTCCGCTGAAACAGCGCATAAGTCGGCGTTCCATTCACCGCCGCCACCGCTGCATATACCACCGCATTCGCCTGCTGCAGCGTCTGCCGTCCAGGACTCGTCGGACTGCCCGTACTCGCACCCGTCGCCACCGCCGCGCCCGTGCCCCCACGCGCGCCGTGAGCCGTCTGCGTGCCCACGGCTTCCTGCAGCCTCTCGTGATACTCGCGCAGAGCCGCAACTTGCACGGCGCTCATCTCCTCGACGAAGCAGCTATTGACGAGGATGGCATCTACGAGGCGTCGTGTGGCCGTGCGCGGACTGTTGCCGAACTTGAGGCAGGGCAGAACATCTTCTTCGAGGCAAGTTTTGAGGAAGGGGAGCGTGTGCAGCTTTGTGAGCTTTGTGGGGCCGCATTCTTGCATGAAAGCGTGCAAGTCCGAGAGGAGCTGCGCGTCCATTTCGATTTGGGGAGATGGAGGGGTGGAGAGTGCATTGTTGGAGCCGGTGCGGAGTCGAGCGACCGGGACGGGGAGCGGCGTTTCGGTCGCGGAGGGGGTTGGGGTAAAAGTTGGTTCTTGCGGTGGGGTGGACACAGCTGCTTGCTCCACTACGCTTGCGATTGTAACGGCTTCTATCGAATTGACGTCCTGAGCGGCGTCGTTTTCAATCCGTTCTGCCACCAGAGCCGCCTGTTTGGCCTCCCGCGTAGCCTTGGCTGATCGAAGTTCCTCCATCTTTGCCCGAAGTTCGCTCATTTGCAGTCGTTCCATCGACAGTTGTCCCTCGAGGTCCTCGAGCTCGCTTTCAAGTGCACGAACGCGCGTTTGACTGACAAATCGCCGCTTCGCCTGAAGAGGCTATCTTTAGGAAAGTCCGTTCACGCCTTCCAACGCAAAGTGTAGCCAATCACCTCGTCTGCCACAAGTCCATTGGCTTTTTCAAACAACTCTTGGGTCTTGCCTTCAATTTCCTCAACGAGGGCGTCTCGCTCCGAGGACACATCAAGCCTCTTTTCGACTAAGTCCAGCACCTTTCCTGTTTCCAGGACACATGCCGATTTCAAGGCATGCGAAGCGAGCTGTTGGGCATGAGACTTTTGCGAGAGAGTCTGGATGCGCGTGGTGAGGTGGGTGAGGTCCTATTGCCGGGGAGGTAAGATTCTCATGATCTGGCGTCAATAATCGTTTTTTGACCTGGGCAGAGGTGAGCTGCTTATCTGCAAACTCCGCGACAACGCGTTTTGCCTTCCGGAGGGCATCCTCGACTGCTTTTGAATGGGAACGGAGGGCGGCGGCGGCCGCGAGTTCCGCGGAGCACTTTGCGCATACGAGGTTGCTAGCATTGTTGAGTGTGCCCAATACGGTGGCGTGTGCGCAGGTGCTGAATGGGGCCGCCTGGTGTGAGCAGTTCCACCTCGTGATCACAACTGACAACAGATGCTTGCACCGCACCTCGCATTCTCGGCACTCTTCTCGGCCATCATCTCGACTGGCTTGTGCAGCTGCGCTGAGACGAGCGAGGCGAGGGCCGCGAGGGCCTCGGTCGGCGCCGCTTTCGGCTTTGGACTGGTTTCGTGCTTTCTGTTCTGGTGCGTCAAATGTCCGCGCTCCGCCCTTTAATAGATCGGCTGTTGTGGTGGATCCTCACTTGGCAACCTGCGCAAGCCGCGTGCTCAGTGCTGCTGGCGACACGGGGCGGGGTGCTTCCGAGGCCGCCTCACTCATTTCTCGAAGGATTTCTCTCATGACCGTGTTATTGTGATCACGCGAGCTGGTGACAGCCACTGGGTCCACCCAATCAAACTCTCTATCTCCATATTTCTCTGTCTTGACGTGGGTTTGTCGCGGGGAGCGAATATCGTGGTTCCTATGAACCGCAAGACAGGTGAGCAGTCGTGCATTGCGCCAGCTGCCTCCAACGGATTTCTGACTCAATTCACAGAAATTAGATTGCCATGGTAGCAATTATACCTTGCTGGGGCGGGGGGAAATCGTGCTAGCGGGTCCCTTCCAAGGCACTTTCGACACTTATGATGGAAAGGCTCGGCATCGATGGAACGCGTCACTGCAAGTCTCGCGAGGCCTCAACATTAACAACATAATCAATAACTGAGGATGTTTTAGAGGCACTTAACTCAACAGCAGAGATCGCGTCGCTTGTCTAGACCCCAAAACCGCAATCGTTCTCCCTCAGAGATCACACTTCTAGCATGCTTCGATAAGTACTCCGGATGCACGGAAATACACTCGTGACGATCCTATGGTCTTTTAAATATGGCAGTGTCCTATTTTCTAATTGACTCCTGTCGATATTTTTCGGAACTGCATTTGCAATTGAAGTCTCTTTCCAAGGCACTTCTGAAAACGTACCCGTCATTGTAAGTTAGTATGCAAGCACTTGAAGATTTCGTTAAATACTTGACTGCAGTCATTTAGATATGGATGGCTAATCTCATTTTGTATCAGGGAGAGGGATGCAAGCGGACGACGCTGCCTCCATTAGCACTGAAATTGAATCAGTTGATCAGATTGCAGAGTACTAATTATTAATCCAGCAGAGCAGTTCGATGTGAATTTTCCACTCAATATTCAACCTTCCCGTATGCAAAGCTGGCACTCTCGGATCCGTTAGAGAGTTTCCATGTTGGTCTTAGTGTCAAGGGGCTTTTTTTTTTGTGACAGTCTCTTACGCTGGTGAATCCAACTGTCGATGGACTGTCATTGCAATAGAGGGCATGTTGGCAGTATGATCCTAATTGGTGACTCATGGGCATCCCTTCGACAAGCGCCAAAGCAAAAAGCGAAGGAATGGAAAAGGGGAAAATTAATATTTGAAGTAGTCAATGGCATCAGGTTTGCCGCGTCCAACCCCTCGAGCTTCCACGAACGTGAGTACGCGCCTGAAGCGTTCAGAGACGCCTCCTCTTCCAGTCGCAAGCGGGATGAATGGCCGGCAGCCGACGCTGTTGTCAGCAAACAGAGCCACCGCGACCCGCCTCTCGCTTCCTCCAAACCCGAAACCGAATCAAATCTCTGCGCAGACCCATGCGGTCAATTCTGTGCTCAATCCAGCGCAAGGTGCGCACGCAGAATGGGACGAGCTCGAGCAAATGTGCGGACCCTCATCTTCTTTGTTATGGCTTTCCTCATCGTCTCCCACCAACCCACGCGCCACCCCACTGCAACGGCACATGACCCATCAATCGTCTTTCACGCAATGCACCGACCAAAGTACCAACGAAATATGCGAGCTTTACTCGACCGCGTACCCAAGCATCTACGCCTCCGCCATCAAAACAGCGCAGCTTCAGGACGGGCTCACGGACAATGAAGAACGCGCCATACCCGAAAAACTTGCCAGGTTTTTGGATCTCACCCTGATCCTCGCTTCGTTGTCCTTCGCTGACTCAAATGCCGAACAGTGCCACAACGCGCCTCAAGGCAGCCGCACTTACCGTGCAAGACGCCCTCGTCGCCCTTCAGTCCTGCAATCAAGCTCTCTTGAAAGAGAACGAGCGCCTTAGCGTAGACGATGCGGAAACGGCCTTCTTGCGCCGTCAGCTTGCTATCTACCAGGCCGCGGCAGCACCTTTGTGCATCCAGGATACGCCGGAGTGCACGAGAATCGAACACGTACGCTATGATGGGGTGAGTGAGGTAGACGATCTCTGGGGTTACTCTTTTTGTTCCAATGGGCACTTTTGAAACACCAGCTCGTGCAATCTACCCGTGCTGACGAGACATTGATCGTCGCATACACCGAGCGTGAAAATACGCGTCAAGAGAAGGCCGCGATGCTCGAGCAAGCAGCGGTGAACAATACCGCCATGGCTGTCGGTCTGCGCGCTACGAAGGACAAGGTAAGGGGTTTAGCTAACGAGCGGGCCGCATTTGCTTTCGAAGGCGGCGAACATACTCAACGAGTTTCATTCCGCGCGGTTGACTCCTTTCTCAACACTCACAGGCGAAACGCTTTGAGGTCGCAAATAGCGCGAAAAAAACGAGTCAAGAGATTCAATTTGAGATTGTTGACGCGATCAAGACCATGGAAAAAACGGTTCAGAAGCTCAAGGCGGCCCATTTGGTTCGTGTTACCGACTCCACTTCCATGATCAGCGGATTTCTCTTATCTTCGTTGAACTCCCGCCCTCTCCCCATTCATACTTCAGCAAAGTGACAAAACGCCGCAAACTTCCCCCACAAAGGCCACTGAGCCTGTCACTCCGACGTCCCAGGGCAACCTCGTGTCATCCACTTTTGGTTCCCTCTTTCGCAGCAACAGCGCTCGCGCGTTCAGTCCGATCTCCCCGCGTAGCGCGTCGTCCGGTGGAAGCCGCTTTCCCAAGCTACGCCGACGCCACGGTGAGCGACACCTTGGCACGCACGTGTTGGAGCCCGAAATGGCTCGCGCCACTTTTCAGATTGGGGGCAGCAGTGATGAGTGCGAAAGTCCAGCGAGTGGTGGCGGTGCTGCGACTAGCGGCGTGAATGTGTGGTCGATGGAGAAGATGCAGGGTTAGTATTTTTTTGCGCAGGAAAATATGGTCAGGGGCTGCAAGAATGAGACAAGGCCAGAGTGGTGACACTCTCTCGATTTTTAGTTTTCGCAATTATTTTTTTCATTCTTTTCGGGGTACTTGGCGGGCGGAAATAGTGTAGCAGCATCGCATCATCAAAAACAGTGGTGAATTACTCGTAGATGAGAAGTCAAAAGGTGAGGTCCAGTTTGTCGTTCTGTTGGCGTTGTGATGGGAGATAACCTTTTGCTCCTTTTTTTATTTATTTCAAAATCTTTCCAACCACCATGTCGCGCACAACGAAGGTGATGGACATTGCTCACAAGACTGTGACTTACTCGCTCATGGCAAGTTGTTTGTTGTTTCCGCAAGGGTCGTCGACACTGCTTACTGGCGAACAACAGGGTATCACGGGTCTCCTCGCCGTCGACTTCGCCTTCAAGGCCACAAATATTGTGGCCAAGAGCAAGAAGCCCGCAGAGAGCACATCTTCACCTGTCGAGGGGGAGACTAAGACATCAAACTGAACGGGGGAGAATGCGTTCGGCTCGAGGATCCTGATCGAAACTCGGCTCCCATCTCGTTCACTTGTTCAATCGCGAAATACATTCTTCTTTGTCGTAGTAGAAGCTTTATAAGAAAAGGAAAAGGAAAGGAGCTAAAAAATCATTAATGGAGTTAGATTATCGAAGGCGGCGTTCGAGCATACCCTTCAAAACAACTTGACGACTGCGTCCGCTCTTTTCCAACACGTATTCATACAGCTCCGTGGTGGATCCGCGACGCCGACAGAGGGCAACCGCGCAATCAAATGCAGATTTCCGCGTCAGTGGATGTTTGCTTTCCAATCCCTAAAACACGTGAGTCAGAAATAGTGCATGTTGGAGGTGAGACAGGCCGTCTTGCAATTTCTTACCGCTGCAACCTGTGCTGTCAAGACATTCCATTCAACAGCCTGCATCGCGTCTGCGCTGGGAGGCGCGAATGTGCCACTGTCCAAGAAATCGGAAATGTTGGCCTTGATCAGGGAACTTGGACGCGACCGGACCGTCGTGTCCAGCACTCGGGCCAAAATTTCAAAGCAGGTTCGCTGCTCAGAGACAGAGCTGGGCCCGTCACTCTGATCGCTGCCACTCACAATGGTTGCCGACACACCAGCCAAAACCTCCGACACAATCGAGATGATTTTAGAGAAAGGAAGCCTCATTTCAAAGACTTCCAGCACGTTGGAGACTTCATACTCAATTTCCAAAGATTCATCCGTTCCCTGTTTCAACGGAACATTAGGGCTTACGCAAGTGCCGACGTGACTCGAAAAATCTCACCTCAGCTGACGCCGAACATGCAAGTACGCTCTTCAACAAGTCCCTCAAAGACGCTTTCGGTAAACCCTCTTCGTTGTCAACATCCACCACCTCCAGCGCGCTCTTCAAAATGCCTAGCCCGTGCTTCATAAGCACAACATCCTGCCAACCACGCGTTCCTAACTCTTTGACAACCGCACCCACCAGATCATCTAATTTGTTGCGCACAACCTCCATGCCCCACGCCTCGCTGCCAACACCGTTACTGTATGATTCCAGAAAAGTCCAAATACCGTCCACGCCGTCGTTGATGGCGTCACGCATCTGGTTCTCCACGGTCATAGAATTATTGTCCGTGTCACTGTACCCGAGAACGGTGTGCAACTCCTCGTGCCACGATACTTGTTTTTTTGCCACAGTGCAATCGATCGGTTTGTCGGCCTCCGTCTCCACGGCGGCAGCAGTGAGACTCGCGGCAGGGATAGTGCGGGAATGGCGGAAAACCGGCGGCATCGGGCGTCCCGTGGGTGATACCATCGTTGACCGCCGAACCGTGGGCGAAGAGACTCCACCTGGCAAGCGCTCCGAGAGCATGGGAGGAGAAAGAGGGGTGGTGGAAACTGGAAGGTTGCTGACGGGTATCATGGACTTTTCTGCGGTCGTGGACGAAAGGGGTGACTTGGTTGACAAACCATTGCTTGACATGGAGCGTGCACTCGCAATCGGTGGGGACTTGGCGCGATCTAATGGAGATGTAGTACATTCGTCTCCCACACTAGCACTAGTATTCACGACAGCGGCGCCATGATTTGCCAGCAGAGTTGGCGTCGGTCCAGAAAGTGCCGCAGTTGTGGGTCGCACCAGCTTAGTTCCAACCGACGAAGATGGAGCAGCACCCTTCCCTTTTTCATTCAACTGGCTCCCATTATTCCTCTTAACCGTTAGCGCATTCTTTCCCGCGGGAATGGTACTCGTGCTGATTGTGCGCCGTAGACCTCCTCCAGCGATAGTTGCCGCTCTGTTTACAGGGCGTGCGCTGGGAACGGGATCGCTGTTTCGCTTGGACGATGGGCTCAAACTGTGAATCGAAACACTTTTGCTGACTTGACTGCGGGGTATCGGTGATGCCCGTGCTGCTGATGCCGCGGTCGGGTTTGTGAGGGTACTTTGTCTCTTGACCATATTCGGTGGACTTGGAGGTGGCGAGCCTTGATTTCTCAACCAGTGAGGAGACGGAGGTGGTGAAGGCGTGGCTGTCGGTGTTGTTCTAGGGGTCAACTTCTTGCTGGGTTGCAGAGAACTGGGTGCATATGAAACAGTCGATGCCCTAAGAAGTGGAGTTCCAGGTGCAGCAGAGCCGCTGCCGTGTCGAAGCTTGTCAGCGGCTGACGCTGGAATCGCCAATGGCTTAGGTAAAGCGGATTGCGCCTTTAACGATGGCGTTCTCGCAAGTCTGGGAGCATTGGGAAGCGTTTGGTTGCTTGAAGGTTGTCGCGACATGATCATGGGAGTGTGAGAGCCCTCACGAAGCGCCGATGGTGGATTGGTCGAATTTTGACGAGACATGGCTGGAGCCGATCCAAACGTACTCGGCTTCGTCGTGTTGGACTTTTGCCGAGTCATCGTAGGCAACATGGACAGGCGCGACTTGCTCTGCGTTTGAGAATCCGCAAAAGAGACGCTTAATTTTGGAGAAATCAGTTTCATTGCAGTATCCATCAGAGAGACTGTACTAGAGACCACTGCAGAAGGTGGAAGAACAATTGGAGCGATCGATAAAACGTCATTTGCCACAATTGCCACATCCAAGTTTGTAGTTTTTACGATCACGGAGCATCCCTGAATAACAAAATGTTAGAGAAACGACAGGCTTTAGCAGCACTCACAACTGCCTCACTCGTAACGACGCTAACGTCGACTAGGGCAGATTCATCGAGGTCAGCGCCTGAGTCAGTCCGTAAATCATTCAATTCTCTGGGCTTTTGAGGAGCGGCTTCAATTTCCACAGAAGTCTCTCCTCCCAACCCTTCAAGAGTGAATTCCACTTCCTCTGCTGCAAAGGCCTCAAAATTCGCTCCATTAACCACCTGATGCTGCTGTGAATCCGTAAAATGGGGACCCTTGTAGTCTAAAGATGCCTCAGTGGCTTCCACAGGGTTATAGTCAGCAGTATCCTTCTCCTCTGTCACAAACCCCTCCTTCAAGTCAAAGTCACCAGTCCCCCCGATATCGGATTCTGCCACAGTCCCTTCCCAGCCGTCAACACTTTCCAAAGTCTCCATGCCGTCAGAAAGGTGAGTAAAAGACTCAATCGGATCGCTTTCATCGACAGCGGTACGTACCTCCCCATCCTCCACCTCCATCACTTCCACCGTGTTAGTGCCATTCAAAGAACGATTGGCATGTAAGATGGTTTCCGGATTTCCGTCCGAGTCAGAATACGCGACCGTTTGCAAAAAAGAACTCGACGCTGGGTCGGTTGATGCCATTTTTAAATTGATGGACTTGTCTTCCGCAGGCTCAGCTTCAAGAGGAACTCCTCCTTCAATGCTTGCGCATCCAGGCATAGCTGCTGTATCGTGGTGACCGATTTCCAGCTCAAAAGTCTCAATCATAGTCGAGGTCGAAAATTTCTCTGATTGCTCACGCATTTTGGTGCATGCTGGAGACATGGTAGACAGAGACAGTTCCACGGGCTCTTCCGACGAGTCCGAGGATTGGTCCGGATTTGCGGTGTTTAAAAAATTGATTGCAGGATGATTCGCTTCAGCTGGGACTTCCATTGCGGCTTCATCATCCACAGAAGCGATAGCAGAATGTAGGGTTAAATATTCTTGCTCGTCCTTGAACGATACATCCGTCGAAGCAATCACAGCAATTGTCTCATCGAGAGGAATGTGATCGTCTGAAACAGCGTGCGGCACCTCCAGCTCAACAGCTTCGTCTGCAGAAACCGGTATTCCGTCCAATTCGTATTGCTTCCCTCCACTTTCCCCATCCGGACTCGTAACTTTTGCAAATTCTAAGTCAAGAGTTACCCCATCCCCAGGCAGCCCCCCCATGCTAGAGCGCACAGAAGAATCCGACGATAACTGCCGACCCTCCGGCTGCTCATGGTGTAACTGCGGTTGCCTCCGTTGCAGCGCCTCCAGCCGACGAATCTCCGCAACCAAGCTGGCAATTTCCTCATCATTTTCGTCTACGAACTCCGTCTCACCACGCACCGACACTCCCCCACATCCTTCGCTGTCTCCGCTCCGGTTCTGAAAAGAAGGCAAGCTGGGGGTCCGCCCTAGGCTCACGGGGATTGTAAAACTGATGGCGCCGAATGCAGTTTCCCCAACGGGGGCAACAACGTCCTCCAGGTCGCCAAAGTGGAGTGGGGGCGCTTCGCCGTCCAGCAAACTGCCAACATCACCGGCAAAGGATTCGAAAGCGTCTTCATCGTCTAGGCCGGAAGATTGGCGGTCAATATACCAACTACTGCGGTTGCTGCGGGATGGGAGTGGGATGGTACCCCGTATTGATGTAATTGAAGGAGTGGAGGCGAGGGGGCTGACAACTTGAGGTTGCTGTTGGGGTTCTTGGAACATTTGCTGTCGTTCCAAAAGTTGAAGTTGTTGTTGGATTTTCTTTTGCTGAAGGAGTTCTTGTGCGCGTTGGAATTCGTGCTCCTGCTTTTTTCGGAACAGTTCCTTTGCGCGGGAGATTTCAATGCTGCTGGTGGATGGTTTCTTTGTCGGTTTAAGGTGCAGACTTTTCTGAATTTGGGGAGGTAAAGTGGACGCGAATCTGGACTCGTAAAGTAAGTCTTTCCTCGTGCGCAAAAACGTCGCTCAAAATTACATACTTTGCAACGCGATCCTCTCCAAAAATGTCTGAATAGACCCGAAAGGTCTTTCTCCCAGCTTCCCGTACTTCATTCGCCGAATCGGTCACAGCCAAGCGAATCGTTTCCTGAACCGATTCTACCATTTTAGATGTATCCGAGACAGTGCGAGGATTCAGAGTTGACACGACGTAGCGCATTGCGTCGACGGACACGATGCGGAGGAGTTTCGATGACTTGGCGCCCTTTTTCATCTCGGCCAAACAGATTGCCGCGAATCCGGAAACGCCTAATTTGATGGGACGATAAGGCAAAGGGGAATGGCCCGCGTTCATCCGCCAAAGACTACAAAGCCCAAAAATCAAGTGGATTTACGAAGTTCGTTCGCATAACTGATTAGACAATGGAGACCCATGATGCATACTTCATTGCACTTTGATTCGTCCCCCGGACATTTCCCCTCCATGCGTGCGCCGCGACATTGGAAACAAATGATTCGATCAGATATTGTTCCACACACCTGATCCGCAAGCAACAATGACCTCTTCAATGGCGTTCGATGCGAGCCGGACCATCACAATGGAGGCCTTTCCGCAAAGGTTGAGCAGAGACGGGAGGTGTTCTGCAGCAAGCGGTGCGAATGCGGAGCCCAGCATGCGAGCTGCAGTTGTGAGGAGGGTAACGGCAGTCTTTTGGAGTGCGGAGCGAGGCGAGTTGATCTGCGGTCACTGTCGGTTAGGCAGGAACGTGGTCCCGAGGAAGGAGGAGGATGTTTACGCTCTGAGCCACGCAGTGCTTGATGCGCCTCAACTGTTCAACGTAGGAAAACATGGCAAAGTTGGAAGGGGCGTTGAGCACGGTGATCACGCCA